>LPNX010441937.1:547499-600694 GCA_001517045.1 Pseudotsuga menziesii
CTAGTTAAGCTAGTTGTGAAGCATTGTGGCTTCTCAAGTTATTGGTGGATTTACTTGATCCTGTATTTCACGACAAGTCAAAGCATATTGAGATCAGGTACCATTTTATCCGTGATTATGTTCATAGAGGTGCTATGGAGTTGTAGTTCATTTCCACTGACGAGTAGGTTGCAGATATCCTGACAAAGCTTCTTGGAAGAGGCAAGTTGATTCATTTCAAAGACAAGTTGGGTGTGGTGCAGAACACCTTCCTCCGTAAGAGGGAGTGTTGACTACTGTACCCACGAAAGTGTTCCCCTTGGTGACTTTTGCTTAAGTCACTAGAAAAAGGGATCATGTCACATGGACTTTATATTAATGACTTGAGATAAGCATTAAATGTACTTTAGTGATTTAAGTGTACTTTAAGTAAAAATTTAAAAACTGAGTGAATTAAATTTTAATTTTTGGAGAAAAGTGATTTTATCACAACCACTCATCTAATCTAATCTAGGCCCTTGGATTAGATGACCTTTCACATACCCATTCAAGTTTTACCCAAAAGGCAATTTTCCATGTGAAGAGGCACTAGTTCATTTTTTGAGAGAGTCGATTTTCAGAGGAGTGAAAACACAGCTGAAGCTTTTTTTTCCTGGCACAAATTTTGAGGTGAATGCACAGCAGTGAAGTGGGCATGCATTTCGAGGCAGCATTTAAGAGCATTAATTGCAGCCATACGGTACTGTCCATACTGTATCTTTTCTCTGTTCCAGCAAGCATGAATTTCGAGGCAGCAGGCCGTAGAATGTCTGTACAGTCTGTTCGTACAGCATCCGTACAATCCTGTAGCAGCACGAATTTTGAGGAGGTTTGCAGGTTGAAAATTTTGAGTTTGAATTTCTGAAGTGGGCACGAATTTTGAGGCTGATATTTATTCTTCTGGTTGAGATAAGTTGTGACTGAAAATTTTGCTTTCTGCTATATTGTTGAAAAATAAATAAAGAATTTCTCTCACAGATTTTCCCCGGAGGTTGGGGTTTTTCCTGGGTCATTTGACCAAAAATTTCTGAGTCTGATTTTTCATGTGTGAATATGTTTTATTACTGCTCATTTAAAGTTGTAAAAATTCTTCTTGTATTTCAGTCATAAATTGTTTATGAGAAATGACTTAATTTGCAGCTGAAAATAAATTGAGTTGGGCATTAAACAATGATGAAAATGGTGGCTGAAACCGGGTTGGGGGAATGAGAAAAATTTACAGGAGTTTACTTTCAAGTATAGATATATAAGGTGTCTAGAATTGTACGGTCTATATGGTTTGTAGTTGGTCTCATTTTTGAAACTTGTGCCAATTGCTCTATTATATGTTTTTTTGTTGAAATAACACTTATTCTTGTGTCAGTGTTATTTCAGAGACTCTTCTAGGATATCCAAATTCTGAATGAGTGCATATTTTTGAACATGTGTATGTGATATGATTATTTATGTTTGATCACATCGATGGCAAATAGGTTAGAACTTGTTGTTTCTAAAGAACATTTACAGTCTGCTAGCTATTCTGAAAGATTTGTTTATATTGGCTGAAATGGCTGAACAAATTTCCCTGTTTGTCTTGGAAAGCATTTAATGGATGGACTTGCTATTTACAGCCCTTGTATTTGGAATTTTTATGTCATTTATCTGACAGCTTTTTTTTCTTTTGAAGGTGGCAACTTTTATTGTCCAAAAAATACTCTTGGATGATGTTGGGTTAGCATATATATGCGCAACAGCAGAGCGATTTTTTGCAGTAGGTCAGGTATTGGCAACCATGGTCTCATCACTTGCAGAACAGCCCTCTGTGCGATTGCTTAAACACATAATTCGTTGTTATCTTCGACTTTCTGAAAATCAAAGGTTAATTCAACCACCTATTGAATCCTTATGGTTTGGTTCAACAACGTATCTGATGCATAATTATATAACAGATTGTCCAGTTTCTGTGGGGTTGATTTTCTGTAGATAATAATGATTCCTTGTATCTTGCTGTACTTTCTCTTTATGTTTTAACTTTTGCTGGGAGGCTTATTAATTGTCCTTTCTCACACCCTTTCCTGGGATCCTTCCATGCTTTCGACTATTTCCTGATGAATAAAGGGTTTGATAGAGACTGCAAACTTCTTCACTACAGGTTTAAATTTCAAGGGAGATGAAAACGTTCCTCAACTTTCTCCTTGGAGTTGTTTGCTCACTTTGCTTGTTATGGTCTTCTTCCTTCCATTGAACTGTCTTTGGAAGATAAGACTTGTCCCTTGGTTTCTTCCTCAAGCATGGATGGCCTATAGAGTTTCAGGTATTTGACATTCACCAGTTTAAATGTGCATGTATGGAGGTAGACTAAGCCTGTAAGCATTGTTTCCTACCCACTTCTAACTCTTTAGATAGGGGCCCAAATTTTGGTTCCCCACAATCTCTGTTTGTTGAGTGGTAACCAGCCATTATGTTTGATCTTGAATGTGTCCTTGTCTTGCGTTGGTCATTTAGAAATTTTGGAAACATGGCGTTTAATTCAAATTCTGAAATTTTGCCTTATTTACCGAAGGTTTTTTAGATCTATTTCCTGTGAACTTTCAGCCTTAGGGATGAATCTGAAATATTAAATTACAGCAACTAATATTTACTCAATCACCTGCAACCCAATAAAAATAAATAATGAACAAGTGTACTTCAATACCAACAAGTTACAACCCTTAGGGCACACTTTCCAAGCATATAACAACTCTGGGATGTGTTATAACATCGGTGAATCTGCCCTCTTATCTTCTAGATGTGTTAGATTACTTCTCTAATCCAGTATATTCAAATCAACATGAATAACCTGGGCTGAACTCTCTACACAATCATGAAGGTAACTTAAGGTGAAAAATCAAATCTGCAAGTACACAAAATTTTGATGGCTGGAAACTTCATATATATATATATATATACATGAAGTCACCGGACACGTCCATATGGCCTCCCGTGCTCTGTGGGGCCGTGTTGGACACGAACACGGCTTCAACATGTGTCGGACACATGTTTTTTCGTGCCCTGGAATCAGGACACAAAAAAACAGACGTCCAACACATGTTGAAGCTGTGTCCCAACATCTTGCTCCTAAACTATTGTTTATTTGGATTTTATGGGATCCATGCAGGTGCTTGGGTCCACTTTTACTTATGTCTTCCGAGTGCTGGGCTTTAGGATGCCTTCATACAATCTAACATAGAGATCTATGTCATTTTAATTTGATTTTGGGCCCATCTGGGTCTGTCCTTCTTCAGCGCTTCTTTAACATGTGCATCTTTTTAACCCTTGACACTTTGGTTAGGATACCTTGCTACAAACTTTATGGGTTCTGTGCCTTTGGAGGATTCTATGAAAACCATTAATCCCTTGCACCTCCTTTATCTTGTCAACAGACGGAATTGGCATCAAAAACATTGGTCAAGTATAGGCATATGTCCTCCAATCCAGCGCTACATTATTGTTCTTTTGGGTGAAGATGGCATTGGGCTCCTTTTATGCTGTATCTTGCAACTCAAGGTAGGTGAGGTGCTGATCTTAGGCCTCATGGAGTGCCAAACTTGCTGCCATGCAAATGCTGAGTTTTGTTATCAATTCAACAATATGGCGTTGAGTCGCTGCTATCATCTTAATGAGAAATATGGTTTCGACATCTTGAGCTATCATCTTTGTGTCTCATTGTGAATTGTTAATGACAAAATGTGTATTGTGTACTGATTCTAATCAGTAATTTCTATTGAATATTTGTAAATGTTCTAGTTTCTAAAAAAGTTTGGATCTATATGTCTATATTTTTAATATATATAATTTTTAACATATATATATATATATATAATGTGTCCTCCGTGTCCTGATCCCGAGGGTCACTGTGTTCGTTTTGGACACTTATATTTTCTTGTCCTCGTGTCAGGTGACTTATATATCCAAAATCCTTGGCATGTCGCATCGGGTCGTGTCAGACATGGACACGGACATGCTGCCAACACGTGTTTTTTCGTGTCCTGGAATCGGGACACGAAAAACATGCATTGGACACGTGTCCCTCTTATTGACACCTCAAATCCCTCATATATGTAATACATTTTGATTTTGATGGCTCAATGAGAAATATTGCCTCGACATCTTGAGCTATCATCTTTGCATCTCATTATGATTTGTGAATGACATAATGTGTAATGCGTATTGATTCTAATTAGTAATTTCTATTGAATATTTGTAAATGTTCTAGTTTCTAAAAAAAATTGGGTCTATGTTTATATTTTTAATATATATGATTTTTATATCACACACACACACACACATATATATATATAAAGTGTCCTCCGTGTCTTGTTTCCAAGGGTTAGTTTGTCCGTGTCGGAGATTCGTATTTTCGTGCCCTGTGTCCTCGTGTCAGGTGACACACACACACACACACACACACACACACACACACACATATATGTATAAGATGAAGTACAAATGAGAAATATGGTTTCGACATCTTGAGCTATCATCTTTGTGTCTCATTGTGATTTGTGAATGACAAAATGTGTAATGTGTATTGATTTTAATTAATAATTTCTATTGAATATATGTAAATGTTATATTTTGTAAAAAAAAATGGATCTATATGTCTATATTTTTAATATATATATATATATATGTGTGTGTGTGTGTGTGTGTGTGTGTGTGTAAATGTCACCTGACGCGTTGGACATATATATATATATATATAAGATGGAGTACACGTACATACCACAATTTTACCACAAACCAAGTACAAATCAAGCTTTCCAAACCCTAGCCATGTTATCAGAACTGGACTGGAACCAACAAAACTAGCTCGTTCAACTGGTTTGGGGGACATTCCAGTCCCATTTGAGGTTAAATGCTTGGACCGACCGGTTTTGTACAACTGAGTATGACATGGCTTTGTACATACAATTTTGAAAATAAATGAACATAAACCGTAGTAATCATCAGTAACATTAAACGGTAATATTAAATTCTGAAAGTAAAATGATCTTTTTAAAATTACCATTATTTGTTTCAAGATGTTTGAGAGTGGTTTCAAGCTCATCGAACTTCATATGCAAAAATGTAGAATTTTAGATCCCATTCAGATTTCAAGACTCAATAGTGTTCAGGGTTTCAGGATTGCAACATTTCCACTGGATTCTATCATGTATGAGGGTATGGGATTGGCATTTAATCAAGTGCATCAACCCCTCCATGTACTTTGATGTTGGTGGTGCTGATTGTTTAACTCCTTTGTCACGGCCTTAGTATAAATGCACCCTTCAGTTGAGCAAAATTACTTAGTTGGCATGGAAAGTTTTTTCTACCTATTTTTCATGCTTGGATTAAGAGGTTTTTATCAAAATTGTAGGGGGTCGACTAATGTCCTTGGAGTATCAGCTTTAAGATTTGAAATAGAGGCAATGGCTAGAGCCTAGAGGTGGGGCGAACAGGGCGCTGCTGACAAATATGATCTCAATGAGCTTCATGATTTATACTTATATGCATTAAACAGTCTTGATGTGAATGGGTGTGTGCCCTTTGACCTTCTGTTAGCCTAATTCATTTATTATTATGATGATGATTATTATTATCATCATATTTAACGTTTATTATGTATATTACAGATAGTTAAATTGAAGATCTCTTTGGTATGTGCCAACCAAACAAAGAAACTTAGAAGATCAAGTAAAAAATTGCATTACTCTTCTGGATATAAAATCAATTAGGAGATGAGTGGTTTGAAATGAAGGCATCTCAAGAAGCATTCACAAGCTTACACAAGTTTTACAAGAATATATATAGAAATATACTGTTAATCAATAGTAAACAGGATTCTGCTTAGCACATTTGGTATCAGAGCTATCTCATGGCCATTTGTGTTAAACCGACAGGCCATAACAACATTGAAGTTGCACAAAACTGCTGTTACACACAACTGCCACTCTTCTGTACAAACTCTGCCAGTGAATTGATCTCCATTCAGTTCATATATTTGCTATAATCTACCATACTGTTGTAGTTCATATATGCTTCATCAGATTAAACAATATGGGTGAATACCATGGGGCAACCAATATCATGTGTTTGTAATCTAGCTATGATAAACCCATCATTAAGTTAACCTTTACCAAAATCAAGGTTAGCTAATTCATTCTTGACTGAGTCAAGATTAATCTAACAATTATCTCACTGATTTAGACTTACCATGTTTTGTAAGCATACAATGCAACCTATTCCACAACAACCTCCAAGAGAAATTTTAGCCTTGATACCGTATGCTTTGTAAACAACCTTAAATATTCCAATGGATAGTTTGACATAATATGGTTTAATATTGCTATTGCAAATACATAGTGTCTATTCTTTGCTGTGTAGTGTATGCTTATGTATTAGTTTTTAATGGTATTAAAAACACATCATTTATGTTCTAAAAGATAAGAAATAAGAACAAAATTACAGTGGGGAAAACACATGATGGAACACCATGGATGCATGATTTGGAAAAATATCCAGCCATAAATAAAAAGGATTATGCCTCGCTCTTAACATTCTCAAGAAACCATGCAAACATTTAGAAAACTAATTTACCTTGGAGTAAATAGACACTATGGATGGATCCGGATGTCTGCATGGTCGCTTTCTTTTTTTGCTGTGCTCTGTTATGTCTCTTCTTTGCATCGGTTGGCTGTGGAACCAAAAAGCATTGCAATAGGAACAAATTCTTTTTCTCCTTTTGTAGTTCAGGGTTATAACTCTCGTTCTTAACCATTAGGGTCTGGGTTTTGGATCCTCTCCTTTTGACTAAGGTTAGGGTTTTAGATCCTCTATAATTTTCATGCAAAACCATACAGGGTTAGCTCCACATGTGAATAATGAGAGTTGACATGACTTCCACATGGTATTGTGATGGACAAAGCATCGGTCAATGTGCCAAGAGCATAACTCACATATGAACTATGCTTTTTGGTCTTTTTTAGATGTCAACAAGTCCGACAACTACTAAATGGGTTTCAATGTCTTGCACTCATTTTAACTCAAAAGCACGTTTAATGCCCAAAATGGGCTCCAGAAGTTGAGTACCAGAAATCACTGAGTTGAGGACCAGAAATTGCTAGATTGAGGATCTGTTCTTAAATAGCCCCTGACAAACCCATAATATTAAATTTTTTTTCGCTCCAAAGGTACCAAGAAGGAAACAAATATAATATTGATCCATTTTGGATTAGAGAATGTCTGCATCAATTTGAGAGATCTCCTTAGGCCACTGAAGATGCCTTCTTTGCCGAAAGCTTCCATGTTATAGGGATTGCCGCCTTACTTTTATAGGGTGTCTTCTAGTGACATTGGTCACATGCCCTTGGGTTTTTCCTTGGGGAAATTTAAGGTCTGCTAACATCGTCTCAGTAATGAGGCAGACCATCCCATCCATAAGAATCAGTGTTCACAGATTATGCCTTTCATATAGAAATTGAAGACCATCTTCTTCTTCTCTTTCCTGTCTCTTATGAGATCAAAATAGACATAATTACCTAAATGTGTCTAACCTTGCTTATTTGGAGGAGGGTGATGCTGATGCACATCTTTCACTTGAAAAGTTGAGATTATCTAGCCAGATGGATATTGAATAAAAATGCATCCTTGTATTAAAGGATACCAATGGGTCCATAAACATTACTCCCTTGACTCAGATCTCTAGACATTCTGTGAGATTTTGATCACATTTCAGGGTCTCTCGACAGTTTTGTTTGTCACATATTTGGTCTCTTATTGGCCATCTTACTAGCTCTTTAATCTATGATATGCTTAATTTGAGTTGGATTCGAGGAGTTGATTTGTTGTAGGATGTTAAGAGAGTTTCATTTGTTAAATTCCATGCAGGCATCTTCATCGGTATGAAGTTGCTGGAACTTGAGCCTGTCTTTATTTCTGCCTTGGTTTTATTATTAGTGGGAGCTGTTTTTGCACTTGTCTCTTCTGATACTTTCTGATTGGTTGTGCATATAATATACTTCATTTTTTTATCCTATGTAAAGGCTTGAGTTGACATACGAATGTTGTGAAATTCATTCTGTAATCTGTTTCAATGTTGTCTATAAAAAGGTGGCTTAGATGGTCTATTTGATAATTCAATTCATCTAATAATTATTAATTACAGGGCGTGTGAAGCATTAAAGAATTGCTTGCCTGATATTCTGCGGGATGCAACCTTTAGCAATTGCCTTCGGGTAAGTGGTTTGGCATTTTTACCATATTTGATTAGTAGGAGATCTTTCTTCCTTTCAAATGAAGACGGCGGCTCTTTTCGTTCGCAAATTAGACTTCAACTCTTGTTGCCTTTTAAATTAATGTGTTTTTTATGTTGCGCATAGTAATCAGATGTTTTCTATTTGTATTTTCATGTTCATACCATCAACACTTTTGAACTATTTAGTGAAGTTCTGTTTCATTCTAGTATAGATTCATAGAAAAAGATGCCACTATTAAACCATGCAATAGAACGTTTAGGGTAAAAGCAACATGAAAGCGGTAATGTGTCAGTATCTTCTAAAAATGAACAAATTCAATTTTCTGTGACAAGTTTCATATAGGAGTAATGAACTCCATAGCCAGATTCAAATGCTGAATGGCCTGCAAAAGCATTGCCGTGGTCTTGACTTCTAACAGCCACAGGGCCTCCATCAACAATCTCACTAAGATCATGAAAATAAAGACACATGCCATCTTAGAATTGCAGCACACCTTCTTTCTATGCACCAGAGGCACTCGGGTTCATTTTTCATCCCAACCGCATCTGCCTTCCTACTCTGTCTGGATGACAGGTTGCCAAATCCTGTATGCTTGTGAAATCCTCTCGGGGTTTTGTGCACTGTCGTGAATATTGAAGCAATCCTAATAAAAATGTAAATATCAACGATGCACTCTAGGAATCCGTGAAGGCAAAAGCATTTTTGACAAGGAATTGAAACTAGATTAATGGTTTACTTCATCGATATCTTATTTTGACACAAAGTTGAGCTGTCAATTTAGTTTTGAAACAGCTCCAACCTGTTAAAAAATATAAAGAAGTGCTTCTGATGTGTTTATTCAATATTATTGGGAAGCTTCTGCTAATTTATAAATTTTGGGCAAGTTATATTTTCTGCTTTTAATCTGAAAAACCATGTATTTCTTAAAGGGCACATTCATAAATTGGACTGTAGTTGTGACAGATTTGATTTGTTCCGGCGACTGTTGGCATTTCTCGTTAGCATTCTAATAAAAAAACGTTTCTAATTGGTAGATTTGTAGATACATAAATTCAAATCCCTGAACAGTGTTTGATGATCTAATTACATCGATAGACATTTTTATTTGAGATTTGGTGTGGACTACTACCTATACTTTTTCATCTACGGACGAGGATGAGACAAGTGTACTGTGGAGATTGATTCTATGGCAGTCATTCAAAATTTGAAATAAACAATTATAAAAAAAGGAATATAAAAAATAACTAGTAGCTAGCTAATGAATGGATAACTGGTAGCAATGCATGGATAACTCGTAGCTGATGAATGGATAACTAACAGTTCATGACAGATAACTAGAAAAATGTGAGATAAAAATGAAAAGAATATAAAAAATAACTGGTAGTTGATAAATGGATAACAGGAAGAATGCCGATGATAACATGTAGCTAGGCATGGATAACTCACAGTTCAATCCGTTTAACTAGAAGAATAAGACGAATAAAAAAATATTTCCAAACTGTCTTCCATTTCATAACTATCTTTCAACCATGTGATCCCTATCCGCGTGTTCCAGCCACAAACTATATGGGTGTGCTAGTTTGAACAAACTAAGATTGTCCTTTATGCTGCCTACACACATACACTATTACACAGATATATATTTATATATAACACACATATATTTATATATGGCCAAACTTCAGGACACTATATCTACGTTATCGCTACCATTATCACTGTATTTTCTGATCTGATGAGAACCCAAACGCTAAAGTTGCCAGGTAATTAAGTATGTGCAAACACCATTTATTTTCAGGACACTATATACCTTATCGCTACCATATCACTATATTTTCTGATCTGATGAGAACCGAAACGCTAAAGTTGTCAGGTAATTAAGTATGTGCAAAGGCCTTTTATTTTCATCTTTCACTACATCTTGGAAGTTGGAATTTAATCAAAAGTTTGTGAAATATGATTCACTTGATATTTGTCCATATTTTTCCAAAACCATCAAAATATTTCCTGTATTCCCTCTGGCATCCTGTGGTCATAGGGGACGTAACAGAGCAATAAATTTGTGTTTTGTTTCAAGCATGCCCTGCTTATCTAACAATCAGCTATATCATAAAGGAGGCTATTGAAGGGATTAGCCTCGTAATGTTTTGATAAACTACGATTGCTTGTCTTTGTTATATTTTTAGCTTCCTTACGCAATAGTTTTTGGTTGAAAATGACGTCTGTTACATCCAGCTGTACAGAAGTTTTAGCTACCAAAAACCTCATTATTTTCTTTCCTGTTTCTCACTGTATACAGGAAGACCCAGCAACTAGAAAATGGCTGACACAACTCATCATCAATGTTAGCAATGGAGGAACAGCACAGCGTCTACCTTCTTTGCAAGGTGGTCCGCTTTCTGGAGTTGACCGTTTAATGTCGTCACAGCAGGGCATGTAGAGAAAGCTATCTTGATTTTCCGTCTCCTGCTGCAAATATTTTGCAGCATGGGATAGCTTAGTGGTCCTAGAATTATTTTTGAATCTGTGTGGCATTCTTATGATGATATTTATCAAAGGTGCTTGTAATTTGCGGTTCTCTTGAACAAATCAGCTAATGATATGTAAATCTGAAATGTGCTTAAGTTTATATTCCTCAGAGTGAGGAGTTCAATATAATTTTTTTATTACGGTGCATGGAAGCTGCTCTTTGATGTCTGGAGAAAATACAGCTTCCCAATTATATGCTAAGGCAATATGTCTCGATTCTTGCAGTGTTTTAACTGGTCCAAAAGCTTCTGTGCTCAATTTTTTGTCAATATCACAAACGGGCAAATCCCCCCATCTGTATGCATATGTGAAACCTTTAAGGATGAAAATAACGTGACGTTATACTAGTAGACAGCGCCTTTTTCGGATTTGCTGCAAGTGCAATGTGCTGAACTTATTTATGTAAATTTTAATGGGTTCACCTTTTACTGTGTCTGAAGTGTTGAACGGTTCTCCTGCTCAACATGTGTTTCCAACTACACGCAGATAGAAAATGCTTTTAGTTATGCAATTTGTTGGATTTCACATGTTTACCGCCTTTCTTTATGAACTAATGATATTCCCTACATTGTTTCCAGGCAGGTGCTAACAATCAGCACTTGGTATTTGGTCTTTGTTACTTTGTTAGGAATTTCATCTTTATTTTAACAGTTTTATATGTTATATTGTACACCAACTCCAAACTGCTTCTTTGCATGGAATACCATCATGTAATTGGTCATGGATAATAATAACAACAAACAATAAAATTAATTGCTCAATAATTGCACTTGAGTAGAGAAGTGTTTTATAACAAAATCAATAATAAAAGAAAGTAATTAAAAAAATAAGTTGGCTCATAAGTTATAGAAATAAAAGAAATTTCATGTTGACTAAATAAGTTACCAAAAATATAAAGTAATTAAAAGAATTCATTTATAGGTCTATCTTAAACCAAAAACACAATATGATTCATTTTTTTAGGTATAAATATCTTTTTACATGAAAAAAATTAATGTAATTTTATTTTACTTAAAGAAATTAGAATCCCTTTAACAAGTTACCAAAAATAAAAAAAGTATAGACCCATTTTAAACCTGGTGGTTCTATCAAGCATGAAGGAGGATTCAATTTCTTGAGGTGTAACTATAAAAAAAAAATTAGACTTCAAGAATTGGATTTGGGCTTTAACAACAATAATAACAATAAGATCAAAACCAACAATAATAAGAATGGTAATAATAACCTGACTTGGGACGATGAAGATTGGTTTCAAAACTTGGACTAAAAAAAGTACATTCTTTTCAGGTGTAGAAAATGTTATGAACATGGGCACTTATTAATGGACCATCTTTTTAATAGGCCTTAAGCCCAAGAACAAAAATAGGAGAAAGATGAGGGTTCTATCAAGGTTCAAGGCCAAAGAAGGCAAGGAAGGTGTCTGCCAGGGTCGATCAACATCTTGAATGCCAAGACTTCAATAGATTTGCGATTTTAACCAAATTCCAAAAAATGATCCAGATATTAAGGAGACGGGGATAATGGGGATGACAGATCAATTAGCCAAAAATCAAGAGATCCAATAACAAATAGGAAATAATATGGATGGGAAAGAATAAGAGGATATGCAAATGCTGGAGGAGGAGATGATGATATGGAATTGGGGGATTTGAATTTGGATGAGATTGAGGTGGCTGATGCAACAAGGGAGTAGGGCTATGTAAAATCGTTGAAGCATAAATAATTGGGTATAGAGGGGAAGAGCCAAAAAAAAATCAAGTCTCGAAAAAAAGAGGTAGAAATAGTACTAGGAAAATGTTAATAGAGGTTGGTTATAAGCTGGTGGACTCGGGGCAATATCTGACAATCATGGACAACCTACTTTTCAACATGCCTTAACTCGATGAAACTTTTGTCTTGGAATAGGGGGTCCAATAGCAAGCTGAAAGAGCGATTATTAAAGAAAATCAAAATGGAGAAACCAATGGTGTTATTCCTCCAAGAAATGAAGTGCTCAGAAGCAGTAATTAAAGCCCTTGCCAAAAGAGTATGGAAGAAGAGTAAAGTCATGGTAGTGGACACCCAAGGCACTACAAGCGGCTTGGCAATCTTGTGGGACCCAGAAGACATTAGGTTGGAGAATTTTTTGGCAACACGGAGAATCATTTCTGTCGATTTCCAAGTCATTAGGACTCGAGCCAAGGGTGTCATCATGAATGTTTACGACCCCCATACCACATCTTTGCAACTCAGTTTTCTTCGATCTTTGGAGCTCTTTGGTGGATGGGTGGGTGAGAAATATTGGATAATAGGGGAGATTTTAACATGATCACATCCTTGGACGAGAAAAAGGGTTGACGACGACAATTGGAATTCGACTGTCTGCAATTCCTCGAAATTAAATTTGGTCAACATAGAATCAAGTAACCATCTTTACACATGGAACAATAAACATGGAGGGAGGAGACATTTCCTCCAGGTTCGAATGGTTCTTAATTTTAGAATCTATCCTAACTAATGGTGGGGAAGTGGTTGCTCTGGTCTTGCCCACCATTGGATCAAACCATTGGCCGATTAGCTTGACTTGGGTTAATGATGATGGGCCACATAATCGACCCTTTATATTTGGGCAATTATGGTTTTCCCACCCAGACTTTAAAAATACAGTCCAACAATGGTGAGAGGAGATGGAACCTCCCACAGGATCCCAGATGTACCAATTTCAACATAAATTGAAGATGATGAAGGTGCAACTAAAATCTTGGAATAAGGAGGTTTTTGGTAATATATTCCAAGACAAGAAAGGACTGGAAGAAAAGGTGAAGGAACTCCAAATCCGATCAATGAAAGAGGGCTATGAGGCCAAGATTCATGAAGAAGAAAAGAGGGTGGTAGAACAACTGGAGGAAAGAGAGCGATACGAAGAAATTATGTGGGAACTGAAATCGCATAATAACTGGCGCAAGGAGGGGGAGCACAATACCCATTTCTTTCATCAATCGACCATTCAACATCGTCAAAGAAACATGGAGGGTGGTAGAACAACTAGAGGAAAGAGAGCGATATGAAGAAATTATGTGGGAACTAAAATTGCATAATAACTGGCGCAAGGAGGGGGAGCACAATACCCATTTCTTTCATCAATCGACCATTCAACGTCGTCAAAGAAACATGATCAACATACTTAAAACTGAGGGAGGTCAATGACTGGAGTCCAAAAGGAAGATTGAGGGGGAACTGGTTAGGTACTTTAGGGATCTAATGGAAGAACTTGCTAGCGACAGGTCAACAGATATATCTTAAATAACCTAATATATCCTTGCTCTAGTCTCTCCTTCAGCAAAATTCTTCCTTAATGCACCTAGTTGCGATGGCAAAAGTAGAGGAAGCAATTAAACTAATGTATGAGGGGAAAGCTTCTGGGCCAAACGACTTCACTACCAACTTTTTCCATCAATTTTGGGACTTGATTAAGAAGGAGGTGACGCAAATCGTGGAAGATTCAAGGGCTTATGGAAAGGTGTTCGTGTACACATGGTACTCCCAAAAGACGGAACACCTAGAGCAACCACTTCACAAAACAGATCACAGATCAACACACCGATATTTGTCACGTGGTTAAAACGCTCGAGAGGGAAATAGTCCACGGCCCCAGCCAAATAGCTACTTGGAGCAATTTATTATGCAAAAGAAATAAAGTTAGATATGAACTTCTCATAATCGATCAACTAGCCAAGGACCCTCCATGCTCTTTAAATAGAGATCATGGACTAATCGGGTGTTAAGCCACATATCAATGGTAGGTATGATTTAAGAGAAGTTGAACCGTCGGATCACTTTATGTCTAGAACATATCGTGATCGTTGGATTAGAATATTTACAAATGCATACTAAAAAAACACACTTTACCTAACGGATATATTACACAAGTTGATCTTAACTAACTCCTAAGTGTCTAAATATCCTAACATCCCTTCTTAAGAACAACTTGGGATAGGATTGAAGGATTTACAAAAGTGATACTATTAAGAGAAGGAAGGAGACATTAGAGCTTATCCCCCCTTAAGGACACATTCTTGAACTTCTAACATAGATCGAAGTTTAGAAAACTTCGCTTCTGTAAGAGACTTGGTGAAAATGTCTACAACTTTATCATCTGTAGGGCAATAGAGCATTTCAAGAACATGATCATGAACAAGATTTTTGATGAAGTGCATGTATAGCTCAATGTGTTTGTTGTGCTGATGTAGAACTAGATCTTTGGCAAGCTTGATGGCACTTTGATTGTCGCACCAAAGTGGAGTAGGCTGCTGTTGCTCGAATCCAAACTCTGAAAGGATCTGTCGAAGACATAAAGCTTCCTTACTGGCATTAACTACGGCTCGATATTCTGCTTCTGCTGAAGAAAGAGCAAGAGCTTGTTGTTTCTTACAAGCTCAATTGACAGGGCCAGATCCCAGACTGAAAACATAACCTGCAGTAGACTTTCGATCATCAGGATCGCCGACCCAATCTGAATCAGTGAAACCAACCAACAAAGGTTCCCCCCCTGTACTGTAATGAATCCCAAACTGAATTGTACCTTGAATATATCGAAGTATTCTTTTTGTTGCTTTCCAGTGACTTTCATGAGGTGTTTGCATACAACGGGAAACACAACCAACGAAAAAGGAAAGGTCAAGACGGGAATGAGTCAAGTATAAGAGACTACCAACAAGCTGACGATACAAAGTGGCATCTACTTGAGGGGAAGTACAAGTGGTAGAAAGTTTTGTAGAAATTTTCTGAGTTTTACTGTTTGCTGGTTTATGTCAACATTTTGTGATTTTCACCTACAGCCGGTTTTGCATTGGCTGTAGGTTACTTATGAAATTTTCTGAACAATTAAACACACAGTAAAAATCCACTGACAGGCTGAAAAACACATTTAACAGTCACACCATAAAAATATAGACTCAGAGATTTTTGGCCAATGGCCCTGGAAAAAAACCCACAAGGGGAAAACCAGTTAGAGAGAGAGAGAGTTTATTATTAGCTTCAGGAAAAAATCAGACATTAATTTTTACAGTAAAAAATCCAACTTATCTCAACCCAGAAATTTGACCAGCAGTCTGTCTTAGTTTTCGTGCATTTGCTGCCTCGATTTCTGTGCAAACCTTCTCGGTAAACGTGCCCAAAAAATTATTGTGCAGAAGAAGAAAAATCTGCCCTCGTTTTTCGTGCCCAGAACAGCAGAAAAAACATACTATACGGACAGCATTAAATTCTACCGTACTCCTCGAAAACTGTGCCTGAAAAGTACAAAAAACTGCCTTGAAATTTGTGCCTGTTATTCACCTCGAAAACTGTGCAGAAAAGTACTCTCCGTACAGACTATACGGACCTTGATTTATGTGCTGTACAGACTGAGTACGGCCTCGAAATTCATGCAGGGTACGGACTGTAATAAATGCAGTCCTTGTTTTCTGTGCCCTGCTTGACCTCGAAATCTGTGCCCTTCAACCGTACTGTACGACTGCCTGGAAGATCGTGCCCTTCTCCCTTTCTTCTCTCTCAGCTCACTCTCCTTCTCCTGAAAATGAAAAGTGAAAGTGTTTTGCCTCCCTCAACCCTAAGTGGGTATCTAATCCAACGGTGGAAAAAGATCCAATCCAATGGCTAAGATTCAATGAGAGTGAAAATCACATTTATTTAAATCACTTAAATAAATTTACTCACCCACTTAAATTTATCAAAAAATGACTTTAAGTTTATAAAGTATCATTAAGTAGCTTTTAATGTGAGGGTCACCTTTTTCCCTTTTCTAAGTGACTTAGGCAAAAAGTCATTTAGGGAACATATTCCTAGGTACAAAAACTAACACTCCTTCTTACCGAGGAAGGTGTTCTGCACCACTCCCAACTTATCTCTGAAGAAGACAAACTTCCCCCTCCCCAAAGACTTTGTCAGAATGTCTGCTACCTGCTCATCAGTGGATATATACTGTAGCTCAACTGCCCCTCTCTGAACATAGTCATGGATGAAATGGTACCTGATCTCAATGTGCTTCGACCTGTCATGAAACACTGGATTCTCAGAGAGCTGAATGCAACTCTGATTGTCACAATAGATCACCGTAGGCCTAAGCTGCCGATCAAATAAATCTACCAATAACTTGCGAAGCCACAGTGCTTCACAAGTAGCCTGACTAGCTGCCATATACTCAGCCTCAGCAGAACTCAGTGCAACGGACTTCTATTTCCGACTGAACCACGACACTGCTGCCGATCCCAAACTGAAACAACAACCGAAAGTGCTCTTCCGATCCCTTACACAACCTGCCCAGTCTGAATCTGTGAACCCAACCAAGCTGACTCCACCCGAACCCCTGTAGTCCAGACCATAATCCACCGTACCTATAAGATATCTTAGTATGTGCTTTGCAGCATTCCAGTGCACACTCCTAGGCTCAACCATGAACTAACTAAGAGTGTTAACCGCAAAACACAAGTCTGGCCTGGTATTGACCAGATACATCAACGACCCAATGAGCTGACGATATAAAGTGGGATCCACCAACTTACCCTCGAAAGCATGAAGTTGCTTCCAGTTGGTGATCATAGGCGTACATATCGGCCTGCAGTCCTCCATCCGAAATCTGTTCAGAATATCAACTGCATACTTCCCCTGTCCAAGGAAAATATGTCCAGGCTCTTGCCAAACCTCCATCCCCAGATAGTAATGCATCAGTCCAATGTTAATCATCTCGTACTCCGATGCTAGATCTCTCTTGCAATGTGCAATGAGATGCTCAGCACCTGTGATAAATAGATCATCAACATATAGCAGAAGAATGAACGGATCTCCTCCAACCACAATGAAGTATAGGTTGGGATCAGCCTCACTCTTCTGGAATCCCATCGATGTCAAGTAAGTATCAATCCTGGAGTACCAAGCTCTAGGAGCTTGCTTCAGTCCGTACAAGGCTTTCCTCAGTCTGCACACATGAGAATCTCTCCCATGGATCTCAAATCCCTGTGGCTGCTCTAAATATACCTCCTCCTACAGAAGACCATTGAGAAATGCAGTCTTCACATCCATCTGGTGGATCTTCCAACCCATCTTTGCTGCTATAGATATAACTGCCCTGATAGAGGAATACCGAGCAACAGGAGCAAATGTCTCATCATAGTCAACTCCCTCAACCTGTGAGAACCCCCGCGCCACAAACCAAGCCTTGACTTCTCCACACTGCCATCCGCAGCATGCTTTATCTTGTAAAGCCACTTGGAAGTCACAACTGACTTCCCCTCAGGTCTCGGCACTATCTCCCAAGCATCATTCGTCATGATGGAATGGTACTCTTCCATCATGGCATCTCTCCATACCTGATGCTTGGAAGCCTCCTCAAATGTGGATGGCTCAGAGTCACGAAGACTCGCAACAAGGGCCATATCATACCTCTCTGGCACCACACCAAGCCTGTCTGGCTCCACCACTGTCCTGATCTGCTCCCGTGGCCTACCAACTGCCTCTGCATCCTTTAAGGTCTCCTGAAGCCACTTGGGCTTCCTCTTCCTTGAAGACTACTCCTCGCAAACTGGTCTTGGGCTCTTCTCATCTGAGGAAGTCCCAGTACCTGAAGGTCCAACACCCCAAGGACCAGTACCTGATGAACCTGTTCCTGACGAACCTGTGATTTGAGAACTCAACCTTGAAACTGTCCCTGAAGTGCTAGCCACCTGAATCACTGAACCTGTAGAAGTTGTGCCTGTACCCTGTGATCCAGTCACTCCAGAAACCTGTGGACCTGATAGCTGAGTTGAAGAAGCCTGTACCAACTGAGGTGTGGGAGCTGGTGTCTCCCCTTGCTCTAACTCCCTAGACTTCCTGAAGGCTCTCTCCTCATCAAACTTCATTTCCCGCCGGACAACAACTCTCCTCGAGCTAGGTAAGTAAAGCCGATAGGCTTTCGAAGTCTCATCATATCACACAAATATGCCTCTCTCTGCGGTGGGATCAAACTTCGTCCTCTTCTCAGAAGGGACGTGAGAGTAAGTCAACGATCCAAATATGTGAAAGTGGCCCACCTCAGGCTTCTTGCCTGAATACATCTCCTCAGGAGTCTTACTCCCCACTGCCCTGTGAGGACTCCTGTTCTGCAAATAAACTGCAGTGCTACATGCCTCTGCCCATAGAAAGAAAGGTAACCCCTGATCATGAAGCATCACTCTGGCTGCCCCCACAATCGACCTGTTTTTTCTCTCTGCTACTCCATTCTGCTCAGGAGTGTAAGGAACTGTCAACTGTCTCTGAATGCCCTCCTGTCTGCAGAATGCATCGAACTCCTTGGAGGTATACTCATCCCCATTGTCCGATCTCAACATCCGGATCTTTCCTTCCTGTCTGCTTCTCCACAAGGGCTTTGAACCCTTGGAAGACTCTCAACACAAGCTCGGACTTCTTGCTCCTCAAGAAGTAGATCCAGGTCTTCCTGGAGTAGTCATCAATGAAGCTAATGTAGTACTCAAACCCTGTCAAAGACAGTGATGACATAGGACCGCATATGTCAGAATGGATAAGATCTAGCACCTCTGCAGCTCTCGTGTCACTGCTCGGAAAAACAGTCTTGGTGTACTTTCCCAAAGCACACCCCCTGCACACATCACTCTGCTCACTGTTGAACTCCGGTAATCCTGCAACCATGCTCCTCAACAATCTGAGAGCTGGGTGATGTAGGTGGGCCATCCTCCGATGCCAAAGCTCACATAGCTCACTGCTGCTACTGTGTGCCAGAGCACACTGTGGCTGAAACAAGAGCTTGTACAACTTTCCACATCTGACTCCAATGTCCATGGCACTGGACATATTTGTAGCCCTGGGATACACCTGCACTCTCCCATCTGAAAAACACACCTCAAGACCCCTGTCCTCAATGGTGGAAACTGACACAAGGTTCCTCTTCAGCCCAGGGACATACAACACATCCCTCAGAGTCATGAGACTCATCGACTCCCTCTGAAATGTAATGGTCCCCCGACCAACAGCTCTAACAACGGTGTTGTCTCCAAGGACAACCTCCACATCTCTACCTGTCTCAGATAGCTCCGAGAACATCTCTCGAGCTCCAGTCATGTGGCTCGAGGCTCTGCTGTCAATATACCAAGTAGTAGAGGTGGATGGACTCCCCTGATGACCTGCGAACAATGAATGCTCACTATCCATATTCATGTCTATGCTGGTGGCTAAAGAGACTCTCTCTCTCTCCATCTGTCCAGCATATAGGGAAAACTCCCTCTGAAATGCATCACTAAACTCATCAACCTCTGCTGAGGCTGCTGTCTGCTGTCCCTGTCCCTTCTTCTTCTTCTTGCTTGGACACTGTGAGGCATAGTGCCCAAATGCCTGACATGCATAACACTTGATTTTACTTAAGTCTTTCTTCTGCCCACTCTGCTACTGCTGCTGCTGCTGCTTGGCCCCACCCTTCTTGGGACCCTTCTTCTTCTTGCCCTTAGCTGTCAAAGCCACATTCTCGTCATCAACCCCACTGTGAGATGTACTGCCCTGTACAAGACCTCTCCTAGTCTCCTCCTGCACAAAGTCATCCCAAAGTCTCTCCCACTCAGGTAGGTTCTCTCTGCCCACTATGGCTTGCACAAACGCACCCCAAGGCTTTGAAGCCCCATTCATTGCTGTGCGTACAAGCTCTGTAGGGGCTACCTTCTCCCCAACCGCTGCAAGTTCATCCCGAACTGCAGAAATCATGGTAAGATATGCTGTGACTCCCTCACCCCCATTCATCTTTATACTTTTGAGTTTCTCTCTGAGAACCATTTTCCTGTTCTTATTGGAACTCTCATACAAACTGATCAAGGCTGACCACATCTCGTGTGCCCTATCCTTGCCTGAAATGTGAGGGATTATGTGGTCTTTAACTGCATCTAGAATGATCCTCCTAGCTTTACAGTTCAGCTTGTTGAAGGCTGATAGAGCTGCTGCATCTGTTGATGCAAGAATGATAATCGAATTAGCTGTAGTGTTCCTAACTACATCCGTCCATAACTCATTCTCCTCCAGTATCAGTAAAATTCTGGCCTTCCACGGCACAAAATTTCCTGTCCCATCCAACCTATCGTCCAATCTAAGACCTGTAGCCATCTCTACACCAACCCAACAAAGTGCTGCTCACTGACAGAAGGTAAAATACTAAAAGTTTCTGAGTTCTGAAAATTTCTGTGTGTCTGCAAACTATCACTGTTTTCAGCCCCCAAGCTTTGATACCATGTAGAAATTTTCTGAGTTTTACTGTTTGCTGGTTTATGTAAACATTTCGTGATTTTCACCTACAGCCGGTTTTGCATTGGCTGTAGGTTACTTATGAAATTTTCTAAACAATTAAACACACAGTAAAAATCCACTGACACGCTGAAAAACACATTTAACAGTCACACCATAAAAATATAGACTCAGATATTTTTGGCCCATGGCCCTGGAAAAAAACCCACAAGGGGAAAACCAGTCACAGAGAGAGAGAGTTTATTATTAGTTTCAGGAAAAAATCAGACATTAATTTTTACAGTAAAAAATCCAACTTATCTCAACCCAGAAATTTGACCAGCAGTCTGTCTCAGTTTCCGTGCATTTGCTGCGTCGATTTCTGTGCAAACCTTCTCGGTAAACGTGCCCAAAAAATTATCAGCAAATCTCAGCCTCGATTTCTGTGCAGAAGAAGAAAAATCTGCCCTTGTTTTTCGTGCCTAGAATAGCAGAAAAAACGTACTGTACGGACAGCATTAAATCTCGTCGTACTCCTCAAAAATTGTGCCCGAAAAGTACAAAAAACTGCCTTGAAATTTGTGTCTGTTATTCACCTCGAAAACTGTGCATAAAAGTACTGTCCGTACATATTGTACGGACCTTAATTTCTGTGCTGTACGAACTGAGTACAGCCTTGAAATTCGTGCAGGGTACGCACTGTAATAAATGTAGTCCTCGTTTTCTATGCCCTGCTTGACCTTGAAATCCGTGCCCTTCAATCGCACTGTACGACTTCCTGGAAAATCATGCCCTTATCCCTTTCTTCTCTCTCAGCTCACTCTCCTTCTCCTGAAAATGAAAAGTGAAAGTGATTTGCCTCCCTCAACCCTTTTTGACTAAACCCTAAGTGGGTATCTAATTCAACGGTGGAAAAAGATCCAATCCAATGGGTAAGATTCAATGAGAGTAAAAATCACATTTATTTAAATCACTTCAATAAATTTACTCACCCACTTAAATTTATCAAAAAATGACTTTAAGTTTATAAAGTCTCATTAAGTAGCTTTTAATGTGAGGGTCACCTTTTTCCCTTTTCTAAGTGGCTTAGGCAAAAAGTCACTTACGGAACATATTCCTAGGTACAAAAAAACTAACAAGTTTGACTCCAGACTGGAAGGGAGAAGAGGTAGGTTTACAATCTTCCATATGAAAGCGACGAAGAAGCTCACACGCATACTTAGACTGGGAAATAAAGGTTCTTTCTTTGGTTTGCAAGACTTGGAGACCAAGAAAATAATGCAAATGTCCTAAGTCTGACATTTCAAAATTTTGCTTAACACTGGATTTCACATGGGTTAAAAGTTTAGGGTCACTACCAGTAAGGATAAGATCATCAACATAAAGAACAAGTATAATGAGATGGTTTCCTGCTTTCTTGGTATAAACATTGGGGTCAAAATGGCATTTAAAAAAACCAGTGTCAAGGAGAAAGCTATCCATTTTGGCATACTAAGCTCTACGAGTTTGCTTAAGGCAATATAATGATTTTTTAAGGAGACAAACAAGGCTAGAGTTATCTTGAACATATCCAAGAGGTTGTTCCATATAAATTTCCTCTTGTAAATCACCATGTAAAAAGACAGACTTGACATCCATTTGATGGATTTCCTAGTTATGTAAGGCTACAAGGAAAAGAACAAGGCGGATGGAATTCATTTTTGTGATAGGAGCAAAGGTTTCATTGCAGTCAATCCCTTCAACTTGGGAAAAACCTTTGGCAACTAACCTTGTCTTAAGTCTTTCAACACTTCCATCTGATGCATACTTACTTATGTAGACCCATTTACATTTAACAAGTTTTCTTCCTTTTGAAAGAGGAACAAGATCCCAAGTATCGTTCGCCATTAATGAATGATATTCTTAATCCATAGTTGCATCCCAATCTGGATTTCCTGAAGCTTCTGCAAAAGTTTTTGGATCATAATTCTCGGAAACTTGAGCCAAAAGAGAAGAGGCTCATTGAAACTAAGAACGTGTTCGATGTTGATCTCTAGGATCATCGGCAAGATCACTAGCTGCTTCACATGTTGAACGAATCCATCGAGGAAGCATTGGTGTTGGTGCAATTGGAGGAACGTGAGCAGGGGGAGGTGGATTTTCATCTTCACTATCATCATAAAAAACTGGAGTTGGAAACCTGTTAAGAAAGTTGGAAGAAGAAGAAGGCACAATCGTCGAATTAGGCTCACAGGCCAAGATGGCACGCTTGCCAAGTTAGGCTCGCAGGCCAAAGATGGCACACCCACCAAGTTAGGCTCGCAGGCCAAGAGATTTTCATCAAATTTAACATCTCTTTTAATGATTATATCATGAGAATGTGGCTGAAGAAGTCTATAACCTTTTACATCTTTTGAATATCCAACAAATATGCACTTTTCACTTTTAGGCTGCAATGCTTTCCTTTTTTCATCCGGAATGTGAGCCCATGCTTCACAACCAAACACACGGAAGTGACTTATATCTAGTTTAATTTTATTCCATGCTTTTTCCGATGTTATACCTTGTAAAACTTTAGTGAGTGTGTTATTAACTATGTAATTTGTACATTTTATGGCCTTAGCCCAATATTGAAGACTTAGTCCCTTAGATTGGATCATACAATTAGCCATTTTTTTTAAAGTATGATTCTTCCGTTCAGCGACACCATTTTGTTGTGGGGTATATGGAACTGTGTATTTTTGTTGGATTCATTGTTCAGTGCAGAAAGAAGTGAACTTGTTGTTAACATATTCTCCTCCATTGTCAGATCTTAACTTAATAATTTGATGACCAGATTGTTTTTCAACAAGGGCCTTGTAGGCCAAGAACATGTTAAATACTTCGCTTTTAAGTTTTAGGGAGTAAACCCAAGTGCATCTGGAGTAGTCATCAATGAAAGTTAAGAAATATTTGAAACCAGAAAAGGAAGCAGATGGAAGAGGGCCACACAAGTCACTATGCACAAGCTCCAAGGGAACCGAGGCGTGCCAAGAGGCACAATTGTCAAAACTGTCTCAATAATGTTTTCCGAGTACACAACTACAATAAACACCATCATTGCAAGATACCATCGAAAGACCAGTCACCATATTGTCTTTACATAGTTGTTGCAATGAACAATAATTGAAGTGACCAAATCGCTCATGCCAAAGTTTGCTCAAGTTATCACCATGAGCAACAAAAACTGAAGGAAAATGTGATGACCCAAAGTTGTTAAATTCGTACAACCTGGTAATATCATTTACAATTCCAGTAGCAAGGAGATTTTGAGGATTTTTAAAATCCTTGATTACAACTTGGTGAGGTGTAAACGTCACAGTTTTATCTTCACCTGAATGAGTAATTTGATAGAGTCTTAACAAATCGTAGAAAATTTTTGGAACACATAGTACATCACTGAAATGACCATTTTCTACTGTAACTATTCCATATCCTACAACACTTAGAAACCTATCATCACGAAGAAATATTTGTTTGGTGTTACATTTATGCATAGTAGAAAAGATGGCTTGATCCTTAGCCATATGATAAGATGCTCCAGAATCAATGAGCCATTCATTTGAAGTAGAAGAAGAAGATGTAGTATAAGATAACTAGAGGCACAAAGTGCATGTCCATGAGAGGTAGATTCTGAAGACGAATCTAGGCTGATGTGGTGCTTCTTCATTACTGCTTCCAAGGCTGCCATCTTCTTGAAACATTTAGATTCATTATGATTATATTTCCCACAAAAATTGTAATGACGCTTAGTCTTCTTACCTTTTGGCTTGGATCCTTTGTCTTTTTTTAAAGAAGGATCTGCCTGAGAGGGTTTGGGACCCTTGTTTGGCTTATTATTGCGAAAATTCTGTTTCTTGGGAGGCTTAGAATTTTTCTTTCTGTTGGGATAATAAGGCTTTTCTAAATGTATCTGCATTGTTAATTATTCCAAGATGAATTAATTTATCTTGCTCTCTAATTAAGAAATCACAAAAGGATTAAAGACTAGGCTCTTGATAGCTAGCTGCAGTAAAATATTCTTTCATGGAGTAGAATGTAGATACAAAAACAGAATATGCAGGTCCAAGTTTGGAAAGAATATGATAAATATATTGTTTGTCATATTTCTTAATCTTGCATTTTTCACATAAGAGTCTGAGAGTTTTATACTTAAATAAATAGTCTGGAATGCATGAAAAATCACTTGGATTCAAAGAAATCAACTCATTATCAGCTAACGAAGAAAAGTCTCAAGTCTTTTAATTTCTCAATTGAACATTCTAAGGATTCAGCGGTTCCAAGGGAGTTCCCTTCCATCCAAATATCTGGGGGGTGCCTCTTTTTGATTCAATGAGTAAGCAAGATTCGTAGAGAGAACTTCGAGATAGAATGAGGAAAAAGTTGAATGACTTGGCCATGCGCCATTTCAACTTGGTTTGTAGATTGGTTCTTTTTAAGTCAGTCATTCAATCGATGCCAATCTCTTTATTCTTGGTGATGGCCTTCCCGAAGAAGGTTCTAAAAGGAATAAGACCTTTACAATGGAATTTCCTTTGGGGGGTGTTGAAGATAAATGAAAGTGGGTTCTTATTGGATGGGAGAAGGTGTGTAAGCCAAAGACTAGGGGGGGCCTTGGGCTTCAGGATCCTGATTGAAAAGAGAGCCCTGGGTTGTTTTGTGGCATGTTAAATATGGCCAAGGATGGGACAAACAAGATCTAATTTTCCACAAGCGGCACATTCATAGGATCACATATCTGGACGACGACAAAATCAGGGGAAGAGTTGGTCCGAATTCATAGCTTTTGGGAAATTAGGAGTGGTGAATCAGTTGATTTTTGGAGGGATCCTTGGCAACAACTTTCTCCCATTAGTTGCTGATGTTTAATCCTGAAATCCTAGATCTGGTGGTCAAAGTAAAGGATTACTAGAAAGATTACCAAGACAACTCACACTTTAGGAACTAGCTCTCATTGAAGTGGTGGAGCAATATCGACAGAGGAGAAGATGTCCAAAGCCTCTGGACTGAACTACAAGAACGATGTATTAGGCGACATGATGGTCTTGATAAACACTGATGGGGCTATAAATCCAAAGGACTGTTCAACGTAAAGGAAGCCTATGATCTTTTGGTCAAATGTCAAAATCTCACAAATCTACTAGATAAACAAAAGTGGGCACTTATTGGATGGGAGTGTTGGTGTACGTTGTAATTAAGCTCACATCGGTGAGTAAATTTGGTTGGTATATCTCTCAACCAACTGCATTGAATGATGGGTTCTCCCGCTTCTTTTGCATAGTTTTTTTTGTTACTTTATATACAACAGTTTTTAATGTAACAACGATTCATTTATTTTTCTCTATGACTATCTCCATTTATCTCTGCGTTCATGCTCCCTGTTGTTTCTATTTTTTTATGGAGTTTAAGTCAGACTTGATCCTGCTGTGCATTGTTTAAATCCACATGGTATCAGAGCACCAAGGCGTTAGCTTCCTCTATCTCCTTTTGGCTACAATGGTTTGGAAATTTTTGCATGGCATCTCAAGTTTCCTTCTTCCATTCTTGCTCTTCTCTCTGCTGTGAGCATCTTTGTTCAAAAGCTATTGCTTGAAGACACCGCTAGCCACATTTCTGGTGATATCTATTCTCTTTCTTTGGCATCTTCTTTTCCTTGCTATGACATATAAGTTGCCAATCCCTGTTTTAACTCCTCACAACTATTTTAGCTGGAAATCAACCATGGTTGTTTTACTTAGGAGTGAAGGTCTGTACAGGGTCACCATTGGCTCAAAGAAAGAACCCACTCAAAATGTTGAGAAGCCTAAATGACATAATCTTTGTGATGAATCCTTGGGATTAATCTGTCTCTCTCTTTCACTTGAACTCTTATTTCACTTGGAAGGCATAGACACTCCCCATGAAGCATGGGATCAACTTGAAAAATTGTTTGGTAAAACATATGCCATTCGTGGCCATCAACTGAAAAATGAACTCATTAATTTGGATCCTAATAATTTTGATACCATTCAAGAATTTATTTCCAAGTTCAAATCGATTAGGCTTCAACTGAAGGACTGCAATATTGAAAAGAAAGATGAACAACTCATATATGCAGTGCTCTTTAAGTTAGGAGAATCATATTCAGTGTTTGCTTCCACATTTTATTCAACTTGGGATGCCTTGGGTCATGCTTTTGTAATGCCTACTTTTGACACCTTTGCTGAAAGACTTACTCATGAGTAGGATAAGCTCATTCAAATGGGCTCTCTTCACTTTATAGATTTTAAGTCTCGTGCATTAGTAGCTTGCTCACCTTCAAATTCAAGAGTGGCACATAAAAGGGAATCTAAAGGGGAAAAAACAAACAGTACAAAATCAGATAATTCTTCACATTCCTCTCCTAAACCAGATTCTAAAGAAAGGAAAATCCTCTTAAATGTGCATTATGTGGAAAGGATGGTCATTCAGAATCTCATTGTTTTAAGAAACTAGTTGTCATGTCTTCAGAAATGAAGAAACACAATTTAAATATCAGTTTATCTTCTCCTAGCAATGATACAGGGAATGCTAAATCTCTCTCTGCTAGAGCATATTTGTCTTCCTCTAAACATTAACCTGAATGGATATTCGATTCTGGAGCCACCCATCATATTGTTGTCCATAAAAATATTATTTCTGCCATTAATTCATGCAAAACTGAGCATATTTTTGTGGGAAACTCTTCACCTTTGGTTGTTAAAGGTTAGTGCTCTATTGAAATGAAGGATGGCATAGTCCATAATGTTCTATATGTTCCTAAAAGTTCAACCAAATTTCTCTCAATATATTAGACTACATATTCTGGTGCAGGAAAAACAATCATGTTTACCCTTGATTCTGTAATTATTCGTGAAATTGAGGATCCTTCACAAATTGTTGCCATAGGGAAAGTGGATCATCATGCGTGCTTGTATTTATTTGTATTCATTTTCTCATTTTGAGTTGACATCTACCAATGTATTGCTTGCTCACTCAAATGAATGATGCTGATTTGGCATGAGCGATTTGGCCACTTGAATTATCGCCATCTTCAACAACTCAATAAGAAAAACATGGTCATTGATCTTCCACCTATCTCATTTTCTGAGGGTGTTTATACAGGTTGTATTCTTGGCAAGCATTCTCAACACAATTTTGATAAAGGAAAATCTCATAGAGCTTCTGAAATTCTGCAACTTGTTCACAGTGACATTTCAGGCCCTTTCCCTGGTTTATATTTTCAAAGGGTGCACTATTTACTTATATTCATTGATGACTATTCTAGATGTACATGGGTCTATTTTTTGAAAAATAAAAGTGAGACCTTTGACACTTTTCTTGTGTTCAAAGCCTTGGTTGAAAAACAATCTGGAAAGTCTATCAAATGGTTGCGGATAGACAATGATGAAGAATACATCAACAACAGATTTAAATACTATTATGCCACTGAAGGCATTCAGTTGCAACATACAACACCTTATTGTCCACAACAAAATGGTGTTGCTGAAAGGAAAAATTGTACCTTGAAAGAGATGGCAAATTGTATGATTCATGCAAGAGGCCTTGGCCCGCATTTTTGGGATGAAGCGATAAATTATGCAAACTATGTTTAGAATCGTACACCTCACTAGGCTATTCAAGGGGTGACACCAGAAGAAATTTGGAGTGGACAAAAACCTTATGTTGGGCATCTAAGGGCCTTTGGGTGCAATGCTTGGGCATACATTCCAAAAGAAAAATGCAAGGCAATGGACATGCAAATTAGGCTTTGCATCTTTGTTGGCTACCCGAAAGATGTTAAAGGATACAAATTATTGGATTCTCACACTCATAAATTGCTTATCAGCAGGAGTGTTATATTTGATGAGTGTCCTCCTCAACATCTCGTATCTTCATATGATGATCCTTCCTTTGAGTTGACTTCCCTTGCTCATGAAAATGATCTTGAAGAAAAATCAACTAACACTCATCTACCACTTCTTGAATGGGGCCAAAGAAGAACAAGGTCCTCTCTTAATAGGACTCCTAGATCATTTATGGCTAGTGCTTTTGATCCAAAAGACTTTCATGAGGCGCATGGTATTGAAGAATGGGATGCTGCCATGAAAGACGAGCACAATTCATTGTTGAAAAATGACACTTGGTACTTAGTCCCTCTTCCAAAAGGTAGAAAATTGGTTCAATGCAAGTGGGTATATCGAACCAAACATCTAGCTGATGGTACAATAGAGAGATATAAGGCTTTCTAAAGGATTCTCCCAGGTTGAAGGACTTGACTATTCTAAAACCTTTGCTCCTGTGGCTAAGATGAATTATATTCGTCTTGTTCTTTATATAACGACATCTCCCAAGTGGATTGTACATCAAATGGGCATCAAATGTGCATTTATTGATGGTGATTTGCAATAAGAGATCTACATGGAGAAACCTCTTGGATTTATCCAAGACTCTTCACTTGTGTGCAAGCTCAGAAAATCTTTGTATGGTTTGAAACAAGTCCCTAGGGCTTGGTATGAGAAGATGGATTCTTTCCTTCTCTCTTTAGGATTTTCTCAATGCCTTTGTGATTGAAATGTGTATATTTTGCGGAAAGATAATGAACTTCTCATCCTCGTTCTGTATGTGGATGATCTCATTCTTACCGGTAGTTCAACTATCTTGATTGATAAGGTGAAGTTTGATCTTCAACAACAGTTTGACATGGTAGATTTAGGGTTGCTTCACTACTTTTTTGGACCGCAGGCCACATAATCTACATATGGGATAAGGTATCTCGCAACCCAAGTATGCATAATATCTCTTGAGTAGATTCCACATGTTGGATTGCAAATATGCACCCACGCCATTTTTGTCTAGAGTAAAGTTGTCAGCAAGTTCTCTACTCCTTTGGTTGATGCTACTTTGTATCAATAGCTTGTTGGCAACTTACTGTACTTGACTCACACTCGTCTAGATATCTCATATGCAGTCAGCTTGGTTTCTAGGTTCATGCAGGAACCACATGAATCCATTGGAAAGCCGAAAAGCAAATTCTTTGCTACATTAAAGGAACCCACACATATGGCATCCAATACTCATCCAATGGCAATGCAGATTTAGTGGGTTATACTAAGTCAGACTGGGCTAGTAATCTCGATGACTGCAGATCCACATATGGATATGTCTTCCATCCTGGTTTTGGCCCTGTTGTTTGGTACAACAAAAAGCAAGCAACAATTGCCCTTTCTTCTATAGAAGCAGAGTACCAAGGTGCTGTTAATGCTGCTACCGAGTCTATTTGGATTCGACAGATTTTATCAGAATTTAGTTTACAGCAGGTGCAACCTATCGTAATCTGGTGCGGTAATCAAAGTGTTATCCATATTTCCAAGGAACCTGTGGAGCATCAATGCACCAAGCATATATAAGTTCACATACATTTAATACGACAGCTAATTCATGAACAAATTATTGGTTTGCATTACTGCAGGACTCAATTGCAGGTTGCTGATATATTAACAAAACCTTTGGCACAAACTAGATTTGTTCAGCTTTCTGTCTTACTTGGGTTCAAGGACATTGTCCTTGAGGGGGTATATTCTCAGTTCTCCTTCATATTTTCCTATCCATGTTTTTGATAATTTTGTACATGGGTACCTTAGCAGGCCTAGTTGTTAGGACCCATTTTTGTCTATTTATGTGTATTCATCCTCTCGCTTAAGGGGGGGTGTTGGTGTACGTTGCAATTAGGCTCACGTCGGTGAGTAAATTCGGTTGGTATATCTCTCAACCAACTGCATTGAATGCTAGGTTATCCCACTTATTTTGCATAGTTTTTTTTTGTTACTGTATATACAACAATTAATTTCTTTAGCTCTACGATTGTCTCTATCTATCTCTGCTTTCATGCTCGTTCTTGTTCCTATTTTGTATGGAGTTTAAGTCATACTTGATCCTATTGAGCATTTCTTAAATCCACAGGGAAAAGGTGTGCAAGGGAAATACCAGGGGGGGCTTAGGCTCCAAGATCCTGATTGAATAATATTGTGTTGGGGGCTAAGATTTGGCGGCGGTGGGTTTTATATGAAAGAGAGCCCTGGGCCATTCTGTGTCATGCTAAATATAGCCAAGGATGGGATAAATGAGATCTAAATTTCCACAATTGCACATTCATAGGATCTCATCTGGACGACAACAAAATTAGGGAAAGTGTTGGTCCGAATTCATAGCTTCTCGGAAATTAGGAGTGGTGAACCAACTGAGTTTTGGAGGGATTCTTGGCAACAAATCCCTCCCATTAGTTGCTAATGTTTAATCCTGGAATCCTAAATCTTGTGCCATGATCATCAGTGGGTCAAAGTAAAGGATTACTGATAAGATTACCAAGACAACTCCACAACATTCTATCTAACTCTATCATTTATCCTAATTGATTAAGAATAATGGCCAAAGATGCTTTTATTTAGCAAAGATTCTTTTTTTGATTGATTAGAATTTTGCGCATGGCCCAACAAATATTAATTTTTATTGCAAATACGGTGGATGAGTTAGAAATCGGGAAAATATTTAGCAAGAAAATTAGATATCCGGTCAGTTTTCAAGCAAGAAGTTGGGTCACACGTAGGTTGAACATGAGTTAGCCACCAAAATTTTCAATTGAAGGTGGGTTAAGAGCAGGTCACAAATCTCTGGAATCTACATCGCATTAAATAAGCACCGTCTAGAACATTATTAAACCAAGCTTGATTCACATGATGTATCTGCATCTTAACTATGCACCTAGTTATTGAATTAAGATGCATGCACGTAGTTATTTTGAACTTGTGAATCAAGCTGTTCATTCTGATCTATAATCTGGTGGGTAACTTCAAAAAATTCTATAGATGGAATTGAAAGAGTTACTTAAACAACTCATTAGCCTAGCTTTGTTAAGAAAAAATACTGCAGTTTTCCATTGTTAAGAAAAACATACTGCAGTTTGCCATTGAATATACACCAGGTAATTTTTCTATATTCAGTTTTATTGAAGTTACCCCATTCTAAAGAATCAAGTCTTCTAGATTTTGTTCCAGTTGGAAAAGTACTTCTCAATCTTCTGACGATGACAAATTGACAATGTGCTTAAGGTAAGGAATATAAGCCATGGCGGAAAGTCCCATTATGGATTGCCGTAACTTATGTATATAAGTTTTTGAAAGTCTATAAGGGGCCAGTATAGCTATGAAAATAATTTACAGTTTTGCTAGTCATCTAATTTTCTAAAATTCTAAATGGCGGTTTTTGTTTTTCCATACTTCAAACTGTCATACACATCCTGAACTAATTGAGTGCCAAATACGCCATGCAATCTTATAAACCTGTAAATGGTGGTTTTTCTTTTCCATACATGTCATATACATTCAAAATTTTCAACTGAGTGTCAAATATGTCACTTAAAAAGGAAAAAATGTTTTACAGACCATCAAATTCTATGATTCGATGAACCTAAATCGAGTCAGATTCTGAGGAGATTGAGAATGATTACATCACCCAGATGTGAACTCAACATTTCCTCGTGATTAACCACTTTTTTCCACCTTTCAATTATTCGAAGGGCCAACACAGTACACATATCGAGATTTGGCCTAACCCCATGGATTCCTTCCTAGCAGCTGCAGTCAATTACCAATTATACTACTTCTCATGGAAGATTGATAAATAGGGGTCACTGTTATTAGTAGGCTATGTAATGACTCCATTCTCTATGTTCGTTAATTTTCTTCTAGTATGGCTGCAAATGTGTGCAAATTTGAGTTCACTAATAGTGTGAGTGAAATGGGCAGAATTGGAAAGAATTGAAGACAGTCTCATCTGGGTTCGATGGCTTTAACAGGAAGTTCCTCTCCATCTTATCGTTTTTATGCTCGTTTTGCAGTCATTTTCCATCACTTAGTGAAGTCTTTCCTGCACTGAGTCAGAACCCTGTCCTTCTTCAACAACCTAAGCATTTCCTCTCGATGGCATAGCAGGATTGATTTCTTCAATTCCATCTTTTAATGTGTCCATATCATATGGGTATTGCATGTTGTTTTCCACTGAGCCATTTTTGTCTTAGCATTTCTCTCTTTCTTATCATTTTCTTCTTTCATTGACATTTTCCTTTTCTTCTTTTGAGGCCTCTCATGCAATGTGTTTCACAGTAATAATTATTCTCTGCTCACATCTCCTAGCGAGATAACTGGAATGAAACTTCCTCTTCCACTCCCTTTCTACCCCTGGTGTTGATACATGTTCACTTCAACCCTGTTATTCTCCCTGTGTTGCACTGTTGTGTTAGCCTTGTTCCACAGTAGTTGGTATCCTCGTTTGAAGCCAAGAAAGTACAATAGAGGACGGGTTGGCTCGAGGGTGAATCAACATTTTAGTTTCACTCTAATGAATTCCACTTGTAACATGATCAATTCGATCCTTGAGGTCTATAAATAGAATGTAATAGGTAGTAGGGACAATTATTATTGAAGGAGTTGTTTGATGTTATTGAATCAACTGTAAACTAGCCCTCTGCTATATAATGAAAGCATAATACAATTAAAAATTCTCTTGAGCCCCTTTTAAAACTTTATTGAGTATCGATCTGGTTATATTTTTGTATTATCTCTGTTTTTTTCTAGGAATGTATTTATCTGTTATGTTCTCATTTATTTATTCATGTAAGGAAGGATGATGATTTATTTTATAATAAAAAAGATACAGATGATACAAACTTGCAGATCTGTGAGACTGGTTTCCAAACAGCTATCCAATTTAACCTCTTTTCTAATTTGTCCTTGTCATGCCAAAATTATATGAATACAAGATTTACTAGAGAAACTATGATGCCTGTGAACAAGAAACCAACATTTATAGTTGTTCTGTTCTCATTTCAAATGTTGGATGCATTCTTATTTCACAACAGAAATTTTTCTGTTTGAAATTAAAACTATACTAGTCTAATTAGATTTTTGTATGCCTAAACAAACACTGTAGTTTGAATCAGTAAATTTGCCTTTGAAATGCATGTTGCGAGTGCATTTGGGTGAAGCAATCCAAAATTGACTTGCTTCATGAAAATGCACGTACATGCTTGATTTCTTTGTCAAATTCAAAGAAAAAAATATGAGAGTGTTTTTTTATTATTACTCACCTTTTAGAAGTTTAATATTTCCAATTTTTTACCTGAAACTTTCCCCTTTAGAATGTTTCTCCAAACAGATATAGTTTTCCTTTGGTGTGCATTTAGTCAAAAAGTTTACAAGTTTGAATAATAGCTTTGCAACAATATTAGAAGAACTTATTGATGGATAATTAGTCTCATAAATGTGTATATATGCCAAATTCCAAATTTTGAGACCTAGAGTGTACTTCGATTGGCATTGGTGTGCATTTTTAGTTTTGGCCATGAAAAATTGGCAAATACTATCAATTGTTATTTTGGACGAATTGGATTTTACTGTAGATCAAACAATTTACAGAACTGAGTACAAGAGTTTGTAGAAAAGGTTGGTATGTCTATGTTATAGTGCGATTTATTCAATATAACATGAAATGCAGGCCAATGTGTGCATTTCCTTGAGGGTCTCAACCCTGATTTTTACCATGTGGAAAACACATAAATTTGGAGTTTCCTTGCAGAGCATAATTTAAACTCTGAAAGTTTATTTATGTTTTTTATGCCTGAACAAACACTCTGTGGTTTGAATCAGTGAATTTGGCTTTGTAATGCATGTTGGGCGTGCATTTGTGTGAAGCAATCCAAAATTGACTTGCTTCAGTAAAATGCACACACATGCCTTATTTCTTTGTCAAATTCAATGAATAAAATAGGAGAGTTTATTTTATTTTTCCTCACATTTTAGAAGTTTAATATTTCCAATTTTTTACTTGAAACTTTCCCCTTAAGAATGTTTCTCCAAGCATGCATAGTTTTCCTTTGGTGTGCATTTAGTCAAAAAATTTACAAGTGTGAATAATAGCTTTGCAACAATACTAGAAAAACTTATTCGTGGATAATTAGGCTAAGAAATGTGTATATATACCAAATTCCAAATTTTATACCTAGAGTGTACTTCGATTGGCATTGGTGTGCATTTCTAGTTACGGCCATGAAAAATTGGCAGATGCTATCAATTGTTGTTTTGAATGACTTGGATTTTACTGTAGATCATAGAATTTACAAAAATGGGTACACGAGTTTGTAGAAAATGTTGGTATGCCTATGTTATATTGCAATTTATTCAATATAACATGAAATGCAGGTCAATGTGTGCATTTCCTCAAGGGACTCAGCCCTGATTTTTCCCATGTAGAAAACACATAAAGTTGGAGTCTCCTTGCAGAGCATAGATTTTTATGTCTGAAATTTAAACTTTGAAAGCTCATTAGGCTTTTTTATGCCTGAACAGACACTCTGTGGTTTGAATCAGTGAATTTGGATTTGTAATGCATGTTGGGCATGCATTTGGGTGAAGCAATCCAAAATTGATTTGCTTCAGTAAAATGCACGTACATGCCTGATTTCTTTGTCAAATTCAAAGAATAAAAGAGGAGAGTGTTTTTTTATTCCTCGCCTTTCATAAGTTTAATATTTCCATTTTTTTACCTGAAACTTCCCCTTTGGAATGTTTCTCCAAGAAGGCATAGTTTTCCTTTGGTGTGCATTTAGTCAAAAAGTGTACAAGTGTGATAATAGATTTGCAACAATACTAGAAGAACTTATCCATGGATTATCAGGCTAATGTTTATATATTCCAACTTCCAAATTTCATACCTAAATTGTACTTCGATTGGAATTGGTGTGCATTTTTAGTTTTGGCTATGAAAAATTGACAAATACTATCAATTGTTGTTTTGGATGACTTGGATTTTACTGTAGATGATACAATTTATAGAAATGAGTACAATAGTTTGTATAAAAGGTTGGTATGTCTATATTATAGTACAATTTATTCAATATAACATGAAATGCAGGCCAATGTGTGCATTTCCTCGAGGGACTCAATCTTGATTTTTACAATGTGGAAAACACATAAATTTGGAGTTTCCTTGCAGAGCATAACTTTTTATGTCTAAAATTTAAAATTTGAAAGATTATTTAGGTTTTGTATGTCTGAACAGACACAATGTGGTTTGAATGAGTGAATTCTGCTTTATAATGTAGGTTGGGCGTGCATTTGAGTGAAGCTATCCAAAATTGACTTGTTTTAGTAAAATGCATGCACATGCCTGATTTCTTTGTCAAATTCAATGAATAAAATATGATAGTTTTTTTTTATTATTCCTTACCTTTCAGAAGTTTTATATTTCCAATTTTTTACTTGAAACTTTCCTCTTTAGAATGTTTCTCCAAGCAAGCATAGTTTTCCTTTGGTGTGCATTTAGTCAAAAAGTTTACAAGTGTGAATAATATCTTTGCAACAATACTAGAAGAAATTATTCATGGATAATTAGGCTCAGAAATGTGTATATATACCAAATTCCAAATTTCAGACCTATATTGTACTTCGATTGGCATTGGTGTGCATTTTTAGTTCTGTCCATGAAAAATTGGCAAATACTATCAATTGTTTTTTTGGATGACTTGGATTTTACTGTAGATCATACAATTTACAGAAATGAGTAAGAGAGTTTGTAGAAAAGGTTGATCTGTCTATGTTATAGTGCAACTTATTCAATATAACATGAAATGCAGACCAATGCGTGCATTTCCTCGAGGGACTCAAACATAATTTTTACCACATGGAAAACACATAAATTTGAAGTTTCCTTGCAGAGCATAAGTTTTTATGCCTAAAATTTAAACTTTGAAAGATTATTTAGGTTTTTTATGCCTGAACAAACACTCAATGGTTTGAATCAGTGAATTTGGTTTTGTAATGCATGCTGGGCATGCATTTGAGTGAAGAAATCTAAATTTAACTTGCTTCAATAAAATGCATGCACATGCTTGATTTCTTTTTCAAATTCAATGAAAAAAATACGAGTTTTTTTTATATATTTCTCACCTTTTGGAAGTTTAATATTTCCAATTTTTTACCTGAAACTTTCCCCTTTGGAATGTTTCTCCAAGTAGACATGGTTTTCCTTTGGTGTGCATTTAGTCAAAAAGTTTACAAATGTGAATAATAGCTTTGCAACAATACTAGAAGAACTTATTGATGTATAATTAGGCTCATAAATGTGTATATATGCCAACTTCCAAATTTCATACCTAGAAGGTACTTCGATTGGCATTGGTTTGCATTTTTAGTTATGGCCATGAAAAATTGACAAATACTATCAATTGTTGTTTTGGATGACTTGGATTTTACTCTAGATCATACAATTTATAGAAATGAGTAAAAGAGTTTGCAGAAAAAATTGGTATGTCTATGTTATAGTGCAATTTATTCAATATAACATGAAATGCAAGCCAATGTGTGCATTTCCTTGAGCGACTCAACCCTGATTTTTACCCTGTGGAAAACACATAAATTTGGAGTTTCCTTGCAGAGTATAAGTTTTTATGTCTAAAATTTAAACTTTGAAAGCTTATTTAGGTTTTTTATGCATGAACATATACTTTGTGGTTTGAATCAGTGAATTTGGCTTTGTAATGTAGGTTGGGTGTGCATTTAAGTGAAGCTATCCAAAATTTCCTTCCTTCAGTCAAATGCATGCACATGCCTGGTTTATTTGTCAAATTCAATGAATAAAATAGGAGAGTGTTTTTTATTATTATTCCTCCCCTTTTAGCATTTTAATATTTCCAAATTTTTACCTGATACTTTCTCCTTCAGAATTTTTTTTTAACTTCTAGCCCTAATATTGAATGTTTTTTTTGTTCAACAAGGTAACTCATCAATGGATCATTCAAATGAGACATCTCAACAAAATATTCCTCGAAAAAGTGGTCGACGTAAGGGTTTTTGTTACTCTAATATTCCAACTTTAGAACCATGTGACGTTGTCCCTCAATTCAATCATGTTAGAGGGAAAAAGAGTGCTAACTATGTTGGTCATGGACAATGTCAAGGATTTGGAGATGAGAATTACATACCACATAATGAAACTAGAAATTCTGCTCAATCATCAAGCAAACATGCAACCAATTTACAACCTCATTTCACTCAAATATCGGCCATTAATGCTTCTTCTGTTATAAATATATCTTATCAAAGTGTTGAAGGTTGTGTTGCTCAACAACAAAGGCATGCTTTGACTCTAGTTACAGTTGCAAGGAATGATAATGTACAAGATATAAATATTTACCATATAATTAATCCTCTTTCACCACATGCGAATGTCCCATGCTTCCGTCAAAGAACATATGTTATTCCTTCTTCCATTACAATGAACTTTGGTTTGGATTATGCAAATATGTACCACAACATAATGAACTCTATTTTGCAGAATAAGGCCACACGTTTCCCTCAAAGATATGTGATTGATGATGCTATTGTTATAATCACTCTAATCAAAGTGGTAAAGTTTGTGTTGCTCAACAACAAAGGCATCGTTTGACTCCAAATATAGTTGTAGGGAATGAAAATGTTCAAGATAGAATTGTATACCATAGAATTAATCCTATTTCACAGAATGTGACTATCCCAAGCCTCCCTAAAAGAACAAATCTTATTCTTGTTGCCACTACAATGAACTCTTTTTTGGATAATGCAAATATGTACCACAACGGAATGAACTCCATTTGGAATAATAAGGCCACACTTTTCCCTCAAAGATCTATGACTGATGATGATGCTGTTACAAATCAGTCTAATCAAAGCGTTGAAGGTTGTGTTCCTCAAAAACAAAGACAACCTTCGAATTCAAATATAGTTGTAGAGAATGACAATGTTCAAGATAGAATTGTCTACCATATAATTAATCCTATTTCAAAGAATGTGACTATCCCAAACCTCCGTCAAAGAACAGATCATATTCCTGCTATGACTACAATGAAATTTGTTTTGGATAAATCAAATATGTACCACAACGGAATGAACTCCATTTGGCTGAATAAGACCACACTTTTCCCTCAAAGATCTATGATTGATGATGCTGCTATTACAAATCAATCTAATCAAAGCATTGAAGGTTGTGTTCCTCAAGAACAAAGGCAGCCTTTGACTCCAAATAAAGTTGTAGGGAATGGCAATGTTCAAGATAGAATTGTTTACCATAGAATTAATCATATTTCACAGAACGTGACTATCCCAAATCTCCCTCAAAGAATAGATCCTATTCCTGTTGCCACTACAACAAACTTTATTTTGGATAAAGCAAATACGTACCACAGCAGAAAGAACTCCATTTTCTTGAATGAGGCCACACTTTTCCCTCAAAGATATGTTGTTGATGATGTTTTTGTTACAAATCATTCTAATCAAACCGTTGAAGGTTGCGTTCCTCAAAAAGATAGGGAACGTTTGACTTAAGTTATTGTTGAAAGGAATGGAAGTGTAGAACCCAATAGGAAACAATTGGAGCATGGATCCCTTGAGAACTTGGATGAAAATGGAAGACATGAAACAAATGAAATAACTACATTTCATGAACGTGTGGATAGAGATGCAACTATAGGAAACCAAAATTGTATAGTTGGAGGAGCTGCAACAAAAATGCTTGAAGGGTGTTTAACAAATGGAACTACACATTCTCAAAGAAGGTAAGAAGGAAACCACTTAAGGACATCCTTATTGAGTCTTAAGAAGTGGTCAGGATGGTTTAATCGCATACAAAAAGATGGGAAGTCAATATTTAAAGAAATTGGGAGATGGTTTTTTGGAAAATTACTCCAAGATGTGGATGAAAATGACATTATTGTTGGAATTGGGTACTTCATCAGCAAAACCTATAATGAAGAGTCTAAAATTGAAGATGTTATTGAACAACTAGATGGAATTCTTAATAAAATTTGATCAATTGTTGTGGCAAAGATTCTAAGGATTTCATTCCTAGGAACATGGCTTCAGTATTTATTGAATCAAGTATGACTCATAAGAGTTTGCAATGTCTGAAGCAAATTGAATCTCATCGTGTAATAAAGGGGGTTAATGCAACATCAGTTTGTAGAGAAATGAAAAAGTGGAGCAAAGAAGCTGAGGATATTGATATGGGTTGGGAGAGAACTGATGGTTTCACATATGGAGTTCAAGTCAAAGAATTAAAGTCATATGCTTCCTTCATGCTTGAATCATATGAAAAGAGGTCTAGAAGTAAAGTCACTGAAGTTTCTTTCAAACTTGGTATTGATTCTCGTGTACATTATGATCGAGGGGGGCAGGTATGTGAGATATTATTTGAGCTACTAGAAGACAATGGCTTGATGTCTTGTGTAAGCCTTGGAAAATGGGATGGAAAAGAAGAATATAAACAAGTTTTAGCACATGATGCCAATCCTGAAAATGAGGAGAACTTAATGGAACAGTTAAACAAGCTTTCACAAGATGGCATCAAGATGATAGATGGGAGGGAAGTGAAAATTAATTTGTTTGAGTGTCATGATCTAGTGGAAACATGCAGTTTAGTATGCAACAATAGTGTTTCTCCAATGGGAAATAATTTTTGTCCTTGGTGCACATGCCATAAAAAAAGTATACACATGGTTATAGATGAAATGGAAATTGAAGAAGGAGATACTATACGCAGTGTTTCCAAATTTTATGCAATGTCAACAAACTTGCTCTTGGTAAGCTATGCACATTTATTACAAGTTTTTAAATTTATGTTTATATATTTCCATTGCTTTCTTATTCTTACTATGTTCTAAAATGTCGAGAGTTGAATCCAGCTTTCGAACCAAGCAAATGATGTGATGAAAAGTTAGATGACTGTATTTTAAACAGTCAACCAAACTTATCTTGTACAAAGATGAATATTGTGAAGAACTATCCCATGGATAGAACAAATGATGAAAAGGTACACAATTTAGTAATTAATTCTTAAATATAAATGAAGCTTCTTAGTATTGCACTAACTCATACCCACTGAAACATGTGCTATCAATTACAGTTGACTCCTGGCGCAATGTCCAAGCTTGTATATTGTGCTCGCCATGTTGGGATTAGAACTGTTTTGAAGATGTTTCATGAAATTCAAATAATTGCACAAGATTATGACAAGGTTCATCCAACTAGAGGCACCGAAACAACAAAATTTGTTAAAATTTGGGAGGAGATGGAGAAAATTTGGTGTTCCATGTAAGACAGGAGAACCATACCATCATAAAAGCTAAGAGTACAATGATATTAACTATGGGCAATCACATGGATCAACATCAGACAAGATCCTCATTCGACATGCAAGAATTTTAAAGGTTTAATAATTATGTTAAAATATCAATTATTCTTTATGTGGGACTTGACTAATAATAAATGATGGTGTTATTATTTTTTTGACTAATATAGAATGACTCTCAACGTTATTCATTTTGAACATAAAACTCAGTATATAATCATATGCATTGAAACTTATGTCTTGTTTTTAGGTTATTGAAGGCCTACCAGATGAAGAGAAGTATAACATGTTGGTGAGGATGTGAAGTGTTATAAATAATTCCACATGTTGCAACTGTAAGGGTGTAGATGGGACGATGCATATGCAAATGAGAAAAGGTATGTAAATTCATTCTATTAGTATCATATTATTATCTATTTCGAATGGTGATATCATTTCATTCATGATAAACATTTTGAGCCACTATCCTTGCAGATTTGGCATCCTTGCTAGTGAGTGGATTTGTTTGTGTTCTTGTTGTTTAGGAGATAAGATGGTTCCTTATATGCATGTCTAAGGGGCACATGCTCTTGATATGACTCGGTCTATTCATTCTTATACTTTGGGACGATTAAGGAATGAAGTAATGGAGCGTAAGCATATATAAATGAAAATTTTGAATAGCAACCAAGGAGGAGGAAGATGAGTTTCTAAGGAGAATAGAGGCACATTTGAACATTGCATAATGTGTCTTGTAAATGAGATGAGAGGACAATTTTTCAAGCTTGTTATGAGATCAGAAGGTACTTTCCAAAAGTTCAGACAAAGAAGAATATTGCCTTCAAATATTAGAAGTCAACTTCGTGTTGAATATGAGAAGTCAAGAAATCCATTGAATGAGGAAATTGCAACACAATTGGAATCCTGTTTGCCTGGTGTCACTAGTCAACAAGTGGAACAACTATTTGACTCATGGGTAAAATGATCCAAGAAATTGTTGATTGCACCACCAACAATAAGTTTATCCTAATTTTAAATGGTATCTAGTTCATTTTTCATTTTATAGTGCGAGGAGACATAATGTGTGTGCTCATTAATTATTAATATGTCCTCATAGTTCAATAACTATCTTCCAAAATCAATTAATATTAATATGTCCATAATGTGTGTGTTCATTAATTATTAATATGTCCTCACAGTTCAATAACTATCTTCCAAAATCAATGCCAATCAACAAATATGGTGAAGAATCTTATCATGAATCGCATTGCTTTGGAAATCATAAGAAAAAAATGATGTTAAAACAAAAAAATAACATCATGGCTTTCCCTCCACTAGTGAGTGTTATGTTCATTCAATTTATTACATATCATTGTGTCTTTGACAATCTAGTTGATTTGCGCTTGAAGGTACATATTTTTCTTGATCCCTGACTTTGTCGATCTTGCTGGTCTCAGGAAATGAGCCAGGCCAAAGTGATCAAACAAAAAAATGCAAGGGGGGTAGTTTAGGATACCCCAATCATGCTTGATGACAGTGACGATCAAATTTTGGGTGTTTCATCCTATAGAAATGAGGCATTGCAAACCAATCTAACACAAGAAAAGGGTGTTGGAGTATCGCGTACCTCCACATGGTATAACCGCTGCACCTCTGGGAATATAAAAACAAGTGGACAAACCACCACTCCTGGTGATAGGGCCTTATGTTGGGTTTCAAATGTTCAGCAACATTTGTAGGTTTTGGTGTAACGACAAACCTTACATGGTATCAGAGCATTTATGAAGAGTCGCTTCCGGTTTTGATCAAGATCTGAAACTGGTGTTGCCAAAACTTTGAAAGGGTTTCTGTTTTTGGCGTTTCTGTGCATTTTTAAGCTATGGGAGCTGTTTCATTGTGTTCGAAGCATCGTTTCCATTGAAAAATAGTTTTCGTTTCATCGAAAACCATTTTCATTTGATCCAGAAACACCCATTTCGGCAAATCTGAAGGTATAATGCTACAGTGACGGATTTGTTTTATTTTTTTAAAATATCTCATATTTTATCAGTTTTATTATTAGATCTTTATTGTTTTAGTCTCGGACTGTTTCCTTCCCTGGTTGCGTATGCTCTTTGCCGTGCACCTTGCACGATCGCGATGAATCAGAAACAGAAAGGGAAAGTTTTGTTTCTTGTCTTCTCGGCTATGTATGCTCTTTGTCGTGCACCTTGTGTGATCGCTGCAAATCAAAGATAGCAAGAAAACTTGAAAACATAGACTTTCCAGGTAAGCTAACCAAGATCTAACCCCATTGTGTGGAAAAGTTTTTTTGTTTTCTTGTTTTTTGTTTTTTTTTGTGACTTGCAGGTAAAAAAGGCAAGCACGAAGACCGAGAGAGAAGAGTTTAAAAAAAAAAAACCCTTCCTCTTTCCCGTATTTTACGTACCTTTTAAACTTTGCTCACTTGGTTCAAAGTTGTTTTATTCCTTAATAGGTCTTGAGTTTAAGTGTTATTAAGTTACTTTTTAGTGCATGCAATTTCTATTTTCAAGTTACTTTATTGTAAAAGTGTATCTCACTTAAATAAAATAAAATAAAAAGTGAGTCACTTAAGTCTTTTAATTTATTGCCGCACTATTTAAAAGTAACATTATTGTAAAAAGTGAACATCACTTATTTTACAAAAGTGATTCACTTAAAAAACAACTTTCTTGTAAGTGATTGTCAAAGGTTCATCTTGGGAAGAAGGGGGTTTTTCTTTTAGTTGGTCAAGTTAATATCTGCCACGTCGCTATTGGGGACATCTTCAACATTTTCTTTGATCAAGCATAACTTCATCATCCAGAATCAGTTTTCAGTGCCATTTTTTTTTAAACAGCCTAATTTTTTGAGCTTTTTGCATCCAGACAGTTAGTTTCTATTATTTCAGCCATTATATTACAGTATGGACGCTCCTTGTGATATTATATTCACTAGTTATAACTATTTCTCATGGAAATCTCGTATGGAGGATGTTCTATGAAGTAGGGGACTTTTCAAAATTAGCTCAGGGAAAGAAACAGAACCCACTTATGACGATAAGAAAATAAAATGGTAAACTAGATGTTATGAAGCTCGTGGATTGATTGGGATGTCAATCTCTATTGATTTGCGATTCCACATATATGGAATTGATGAACCTGATAAAGCTTGAGAAAAGTTGGAATCTATGTTCGGTAAAAAAAATGAAATTCGAGGTCATCAACTTGAGAATGAGTTGATTTATTTGAATCCAAGTGATTTTTCATGCATTCAAGATTATTTATCTAAGTATAAAACTCTTAGACTCTTATGTGAAGAATGCAACATTAAGAAAGAAGACAAACAATGTATTTATCATATTCTTTCCAAACTTGGACCTGCATATTCTGTTTTTGTATCTACATTTTACTCCATGAAAGAATCATTGACTGCAGCTAGCTATCAAGATCCTAGTCTTGAATCATTTTGTGATTCCTTAATCAGAGAGCAAGATAAACTCATTCATCTTGGAATAATTAACAATGCAGATACATCTGGGAAAGCCTTATTGTCCCAACAGAAAGAAAATTCCAAGCCTCCCACTGAATCAGAATTTTCGCAATAATAAGCCAAACAAGGGTCCCAAACCCTCTCAGCCAGCTCCTTCTTTAAAAATTGACAAAGGATCTAATCCAAAAGGAAAGAAGACTGAACGTCATTGAAAATTTTGTGGGAAAGATAATGATGATGAATCCAAGTGTTTCAAGAAGATGGCAGCCTTGGAAATAGGAATGAAGAAGCACCACATCAACGTAGATTCGTCTTCAGAATCTACCTCTCATGGACATGCACTTTGTGCTTCTGGTTACTCTTATACTGCATCTTCTTCTTCTGCTTCAAATGAATGGCTCATTGATTCTGGAGCATCTTATCATATGGCTAAGGATCAAGCCATCTTTTCTACTATGCATGAATGTAACACCAAACAAATATTTGTTGGTGATGATAGATCTCTGAGTGTTGTAGGATCTGGAACAATTCCAGTAGAAATGGTTGTTTTAGTGATGTACTATGTGTTCCAAGAATTTCCTGCAATTTGTTATTAGTCTATCAAATTACTCATTCGAGTGAAGGTAAAACTGTGACGTTTACACCTCACCAAGTTGTAATCAAGGATTTTAAAGATCCTCAAAATGTCCTTGCTACTAGAATTGTTGATGATATTACCAGGTTGTACAAATTTAACAACTTTGGGTCATCACCTTTTCCTCCAATTTTTGTTGCTCATAGTGATAACTTGAACAAACTTTGGCATGAGCGATTTGGTCACTTAAATTATCGCTCATTGCAACAACTATGTAAAGAAAATATGGTGATTGGTCTTCCCATGGTATCAGAGTAAGGTTTCAGGTTCAATTCCCATGAGCTACGTCGGAGGCAGGGTGTTGGAGTATCAGGTACCTCCACATGGTATAACTGTCGCACCTCTAGGAATATAAAAACAAGTGGACTAACCACCACTCCTGGTGATAGGGCCTTGTGTTGGGTTTCAAATGTTCACCAACATCTGCAGGTTTTGGTGTAATGAAAAACCTTACAAAGGGATCCCAAGTTGTTGACACACCTATGATGTTAGCTGGAAATTACAGTAAAGCATATGTTTCATGTTCAAGAAATGAGACAGGGAGTATTGTTAAAACACTAGAATTGAATGGAGCAATTAGTGTTGATATGCCAATGATGAAAGCCATGAATCACAATAGAATATGTGTTCCATCCTCAATAAATGGTGCAGAGAAAAGTGTTGCAAAACAAGATATTCAAGGGACAATTGTTGGCATCAAAATGATGGCAGCTAAGAATCATGTAAAACCAAGTGTTGTTCAAATAACAAAGAGATAAGCAAAAAAGAGAAAATTCGAAGATGGTCATAAAACAACATTGTATACAAAATGGTGAAAAAAACATGCGATGATTTAAGCACTTGGTAAGAATTGTAGTCATCGGATGGATGAATGAAGAGAAGTAGGTTAAAAAATATGGATTATTCAATCTGGCATGAGACTAATATGAATTTTTCTATTAGTCACTAATGTACATTAATACTGCTGAAATGCCAACTATTATATTTTATATTATTAGTCTGAAAATCTTCTGGTCTACAAGAATTTCAAATTTTCCTATAAGACATGCATAGGCCTCATGATGAAGTCCAATTGAGTGGTTTAAGTTGAAGAAAAAAAGATGTAAGGAATTATTTATCCATTTTATAAAGATATTGAGTGTATGTATTGGTATTATAAAAATAATATTCACTTCATAAAATGTATCATTCTTTGGATAAGTTTATGTATTTTATAAAAAATATTTATTTCATATGATATAGGGACATCGAAATCATAACCCAATATACCTGAATTTGTGAAAAAAAACAATATATGTGAAATCAATTAAAAAAACCTCATTTGCGTGCATTCCTAAGCTTGGATTCCTCGACGTGCATTCCCAAGCGTGCATTCCTTAGCGTGCATTCCTCAGCGTGCATATCTAAAAAAGGGGTTTGGTAAGTGGACATAATTCAAGATTGCAGCGAATCAAGCTTGTTTTCCACGATTCCAATTCTAAACCAAAACAACCACGACTGCAATTGAAATTGGGTCATCGTGTACCATTGCAACAAATGAAACATGGGCGTCTTGCACCATGGAAACAAACATAGGGGCCTTCTCTACCACGACATCAAGAGAAGTGCAAGGTTCCCAGGTTGAACAACTGATGGTGAAAAATTTCCAAGAGAATGCTGATGGATGGAGTGATACAACCATATGGCCAACTGGTATGTTAAATATCATTTTAAGAGTAGGAGTGGATAGGTTTATTTTTGGACAATTTAATTTCCAAAATGAGGAGATAGATGATGCCATCTATAGTTATGATCATGGGGCTATGGAATTGCAAATTTTTGGAAAGAGGGTTCATCTAGACCCCGATTTGGTTGCTAGAGCAACCAAAATTCCATGCAGAGGGGGGGCAATGTTAAACTCCTGGAAAACCCCCAAGCTAGAAAATATTTAGATGGCCAATAAAATTTGTGGGAAAGGGGTTTTTGTTCCCAAGAATGGTCTAAAAATGGAAGATGTTCCTCAAGGAATATACAAAACCCTGATTTAGATTATCCTTAGGACCATAATGAATCACCACAAGCGACATGATATTTCGGGTGATTGCATGAAGTTGGCCATACACTGGGTTGAAGACATGGCCATATATGTCCCTCATATATTGGCTAGTAAATTTCACTCTGCATTGCAGATAGTAAAATGAAGAGGGTCAAGTCCAGTTACCTCGAAACACTGTAAAAAGTTATTGATTTATGTCGACCTAGTGTTGTAGGGTAAAAATCTATTAGAACATACATTAGGAAGCCTAAATAACAACAAAAAAATGAGGAATTACCTCATCCATATTTAAAGAACACTGTAGAAGGAGTTTCTACTATCACTACATCAACAATACATGGACAACATTTCGAGGACAAAATGGAATCTGTGGGAAACGACATGCCTTCATTTTGCTCTGAAGAAGATGTTGTTGTCACAACTTTGGATGGAATGCAAGGAAATGTAAATGCATATCAATAAGAGGAATTTGTGAACGATGATATGGGTCGTTCACCGACTAGTGATGAAGACCTAATTCATGCCAAATAGTCTTTAGATGGTAGATTGGTTTTTTCTCTGTTTGATAAAATGGTGCATTTCAAAGAACAATCTACCTTTTTGGAGGATTCCTTCACAACTGGCTACGAATTGTGCAAAACTAAGGATGTCCAAATTCTTGATTTTGTACATCGTGTTACAGGTTTAGAGAAAAAAATTGTGGAAAGTGAAAAAATAATTGGCCAGAAGGGTAAAATTATTAAGGATCAATGTTATAAATTTAGTGTAATTCTAGATGGATCGATTTCTGACCTTAACATACTGAAAAACATGTTTCAAGCTGAAAAGAAAAAATATGAAGCAACTATAGGGAGACTTGAAAATGAGCTAAAAAACAAGCCTGAAGTTTTGAACATGCCACCATTGAAGACTGTATTTGGTAAGGAAGCAGAACTTGAGTAAGAATTGAAGCAGAAAGAAACAATTATTACTGTTTTGAAGGTTGAGTTTGAAAAGAAAATCAGATAAATGATTATTAAACATCAAAATGAGTCTGCAGAATATGAAAGAAGATTGGAAAAATTGAATAAAACAATTAAAAATAAAAATGAGTTGTCGAAAACTAAGAGAATTGAAAGTATTTCAACAACTCTTGAGACTAAAAGAGTTGAAAGAGGAAAATAATCAACAGTCAAGGGTAAACATGTCTATGCACCAAAATAATCAACAGTCAAGGGTAAAAAGGTCAGCACACCAAAAGAATCCAAAGTCAAGGGTAAAAATCTCAGCACACCAAAACATTTTATCAGTACAAAACTTGGTGATGTAACTATGGAGATCTTACTCCAGTTTGATAAGTCCTTGCAACAACGCGAGAAGACCTTGAATGAAGCTGCTACAACAATCCATGTTGTAGAGTTTACATTTGGCTCATCAGATCCAACATTGAAGAAGAAGATAGAGGAGAAAGAGGCCGAAATTAAAGACATTCACCAAAAACTATTGGAGAAGGGAAAACCACTACATTTGAGATGTGATAGTGAGATACAATATTTGAAATCTCAAATTAAAGCTTTGCAAGAGAAACCTGTGGCAGAAGAAATTTTGTATACTCCATCTGATATAGATATGAGGGCACAAGAGCTCGAGAAGGAGGTACAACAGGTCAAGAGAAAATTAACTACATTTTCAATATGAGCTGAGGTGGATGAAGGATATTAAAATAAAGGAAGATGAGCACTCAAAGAAGCATAATAATAATTTAGAGATGTTGAAGAAATGCCTAGAAGAAAAATATACAAAAGTGAAAATATGAAAATATACAATATTTATCACTTTTGTTGCTCATAGTGATAACTTGAACAAACTTTGGCATGAGCGATTTGGTCACTTAAATTATCGCTCATTGCAACAAATATGTAAAGACAATATGGTGATTGGTCTTCCCATGGTATCGGAGTAAGGTTTCAGGTTCAATTCCCATGAGCTACGTCTGAGGCGGGGTGTTGGAGTATCGGGTACCTCCACATGGTATAACTGTCACACCTCTGGGAATATAAAAACAAATGGACTAACCACCACTCCTGGTGATAGGGCCTTGTGCTAGGTTTCAAATGTTCACCAAAATCTGCAGGTTTTGGTGTAACGAAAAACCTTACAAAGGGATCCCAAGTTGTTGACACACCTATGATGGTAGCTGTAAATTACAGTAAAGCATATGTTTCATGTTCAAGAAATGAGACAGGGAGTATTGTTAAAACACTAGAATTGAATGGAGCAAGTAGTGTTGATATGCTAATGACGAAAGCCATGAATCACAATAGAATATGTGTTCCATCCTCAATAAATGGCGCAGAGAAAAGTGTTGCAAAACAAGATATTCAAGGGACAATTGTTGGCAGCTAAGAATCATGTAAAACCAAGTGTTGTTCAAATAACAAAGAGATAAGCAAAAAAGAGAAAATTCGAAGATGGTCATAAAACAACATTGTATACAAAATAGTGAAAAAAACATGCGATGATTTAAGCATTTGGCAAGAATTGTAGTCATCGGATGGATGAATGAAGAGAAGTAGGTTCAAAAATATGGATTATTCAATCTGGCATGAGACTAATATGAATTTTTCTATTAGTCACTAATGTACATTAAAACTGCTGAAATGCCAACTATTATATTTTATATTATTAGTCTGAAAATCTTCTGGTCTACAAGAATTTCAAAGTTTCCTATAAGACATGCATAGGCCTCATGATGAAGTCCAAATGAGTGGTTTAAGTTGAAGAAAAAAAGATGTAAGTAATTATTTATCCATTTTATATAGACATTTTGTTTAGCCATTTTATAAAGATATTGAGTGTATGTATTGGTATTATAAAAATAATATGCACTTCATAAAATGTATCATTCTTTGGATAAGTTTATGTATTTTATAAAAAATATTTATTTCATGTGATATAGGGACATCGACATCATAACCCAATATACCTGAATTTGTGAAAAAAAGCAATATACGTGAAATCAATTTAAAAAAACCTCATTTGCGTGCATTCCAAAACTTGGATTCCTCGGCGTGCATTCCTTAGCGTGCATTCCTTAGCATGCATATCTAAAAAAGGGGTTTGGTAAGTGGACATAATTCAATATTGCAGCGAATCAAGCTTGTTTTCCACGATTCCAATTCTAAACCAAAACAACCACGACTACAATTGAAATTGGGTCATTGTGTACCATTGCAACAAACGAAACATGGGCGTCTTGCACTATGGAAACAAACACAGGGGCCTTCTGTACCACGACATCAAGAGAAGTACAAGGTTCCCAGGTTGAACAGCTCACGGTGAAAAATTTCCAAGAGAATGCTGATGGATGGAGTGATACAACCATATGGCCAACTGGTATGTTAAATATCATTTTAAGAGTAGGAGTGGATAGGTTTATTTTTGGACAATTTAATTTCCAAAATGAGGAGATAGATGATGCCATCTATAGTTATGATCATGGGGCTATGGAATTGCAAATTTTTGGGAAGAGGGTTCATCTAGACCTCGATTTGGTTGCTAGAGCAACCAAAATTCCATGCAGAGGGGGAGCAATGTTAAACTCCTGGAAAACCCCCAAGCTAGAAAAGATTTAGATGGCCAATAAAATTTGCGGGAAAGGGGTTTTTGTTCCCAAGAATGGTCTAAAAATGGAAGATGTTCCTCAAGGAATATACAAAACCCTGATTTAGATTATCCTTAGGACCATTATGAATCACCAAAAGCGACATGATATTTCAGGTGATTGCATGAAGTTGGCCATACACTGGGTTGAAGACATGGCCATATATGTCCCTCATATATTGGCTAGGAAATTTCACTCTGCATTGCAGATAGTAAAATGAAGAGGGTCAAGTTCAGTTACCTCGGAACACTGCAAAAAGTTATTGATTTATGTCGACCTAGTGTTGCAGGGTAAAAATATATTAGAACATACATTAGGAAGCCTAAATAACAACAAAAAAATGAGGAATTACCTCATCCATATTTAAAGAACACTATAGAAGGAGTTTCTACTGTCACTACATCAACAATACATGGACAACATTTTGAGGACAAAATGGAATCCGTGGGAAACGACATACCTTCACTTTGCTCTGAAGAAGATGTTGTTGTCACAACTTTGGCTGGAATGCATGGAAATGTAAATGCATATCAATAAGAGGAATTTGTGAACGATGATATGGGTCGTTCACCGACTAGTGATGAAGACCTAATTCATGCCAAATATTCTTTAGATGGTAGATTGGTTGTTTCTCTGTTTGATAAAATTGTGCATTTCAAAGAACAATCTACCTTTTTGGAGGATTCCTTCACAACTGGCTACGAATTGTGCAAAACTAAGGATGTCCAAATTCTTGATTTTGTACATCGTGTTACAGGTTTAGAGAAAAAAATTGTGGAAAGTGAAAAAATAATTGGCCAGAAGGGTAAAATTATTAAGGATCAATGTTATAAATTTAGCGTAATTCTAGATGGATCGATTTCTGACCTTAACATACTGAAAGACATGTTTCAAGCTGAAAAGAAAAAATATGAAGCAACTATAGGGAGACTTGAAAATGAGCTAAAAAACAAGCCTAAAGTTTTGAACATGCCACCATTGAAGACTGTATTTGGTAAGGAAGCAGAACTTGAGTAAGAATTGAAGCAGAAAGAAACAATTATTACTGTTTTGAAGGTTGAGTTTGAAAATAAAATCAGATAAATGATCATCAAACATCAAAATGAGACTGCAGAATATGAAAGAAGATTGGAAAAATTGAATAAAACAATTAAAAATAAAAATGAGTTGTCGAAAACTAAGAGAATTGAAAGGATTTCAACAACTCTTGAGACTAAAAGAGTTGAAAGAGGAAAATAATCAACAGTCAAGGGTAAACATGTCAGCGCACCAAAAGAATCAACAGTCAAGGGTAAAAAGGTCAGCACACCAAAATAATCCAAAGTCAAGGGTAAAAATCTCAACACACCAAAACATTTTGTCAGTACAAAACTTGGTGATGTAACTATGGAGAGCTTACTCCAGTTTGATAAGTCCTTGCAACAACGTGAGAAGACCTTGAATGAAGCTACTACAACAATCCATGTTGTAGAGTTTACATTTGGCTCATCAGATCCAACATTGTAGAAGAAGATAGAGGAGAAGGAGGCCGAAATTAAAGACATTCACCAAAAACTATTGGAGAAGGGAAAACCACTACATTTGAGATGTGATAGTGAGATACAAGATTTGAAATCTCAAATTAAAGCTTTGCAAGAGAAACATGTGGCAGAAGCAATTTTGTATACTCCATCTGATACAGATACAAGGGCACAAGAGCTCGAGAAGGAGGTACAACAGGTCAAGAGAAAATTAACTACAGTTCAATATGAGCTGAGGTGGATGAAGGATATTAAAAGAAAGGAAGATGAGCACTCAAAGAAGCATAATAATAATTTAGAGATGTTGAAGAAATGCCTAGAAGAAAAATATACCAAAGTGATAAATATTGTATATTTTCACTTTTGTACTTTCTCTATTATGAAAATATGCCTGATTAGTTTTCCTCCTATCAAAATATTTCCCAGCTATTCAAATTTTACAAATTATAATCATCAAAAGTACAGGAAAACTGCTCCATGTACAGAAGATCCTAGATATACTCTGGTCTATGGAGTCTCAGGGGAAACGTGTGATTTTTCAGTACATTAAAGTGACCTTTCGCATCCTCCAAGAGATGAGGGAATCATACACAGATGACATTAATCCCAAGATATATATATATAT
>LPNX010441937.1:600814-748884 GCA_001517045.1 Pseudotsuga menziesii
GAGGTAAATCTCATTTAGACCTCATTTTTGGTTTTTTATGTGGATAAAATATTGACCCGTGAGCATCATTATTTCCCCTCTCATGGCTTCCAAAGAAAGAATTCCCAAGATGGTGATATCAAATGTCGGAGTGGGAGGAGTTGGGAAGATAAGTTCGGAGTCCTACTGCCGATGCAGGGCTTCATAGCTACCCTGCCCATTTGGCAGAACCTTTAGCTCATATATTTGGTTCTATAGTTTCTGGAGTGATGTGGGATTGGTGGATGAGCACACGTCAATTCTGATCCAAAGAAACAACTAAGTGGTCTGCAGCTAGTTCCAACACCAAATTGAGATACGTGAAGAGATGCAAAATCTATCTACGCCTAAACAAATAATTTAATGTTGCTACTCTATGGTTTCCAATCTCGGCTTGGATGGAGGCATAATTAGTGCCAACGATGGAAAATGGTCGAGTAGAAACTATCCATTATCAGCCATGTGGATAGTTTTTTCCTCAAAAGAACATAATCGGGGTGCCAAGAGATGGGCTGGAACAAGGAGTTAGAGCACTGCTACTGTTGAGTGGAACTATTGGGGCTAGACAAAAGAAGACAATCAATGATGCAGGGGACAAGGTTACAAAATTATCCAATGGACATAAGTGAGGATGACGAAACTGGTGGGAGAAATCTTGGTTGGGGCTTATCTAACATTTTTACTTGTAATTGGTGCTTCAGAGTTTGGAATATGAAGGAATGAGCAATTTCACATTGTTTCATTTCATCTCTTGTTTGCTACCTTGCTTGTATTATGAAAATCTTGATGATTGAGGTAATTTTTGTTGATTTTTATTTTTTCCAACATTCTCATTTTGTATAACACACTCCTGTCTAACTATTTTACAATGAAAAATAAGTTCCTTGATATTCAATAATGAATCAAAGAGAACTCTGTTAATACGTCAATGTTTCAGTTTTCATCAAATTATGGAAACTAGACAACAGAAAAGTATAGCATGACTTAAACAAATAAAATATGGACACACTTTTTCAGTTTAAAAAAATAAGTATATTGTAGAACGATAATCCTCTACTTACTTATGAACTCAAACTGAGTAAGAAGGATAATCCTCTACTTACTTATGAACTCAAGCTAATTCATCAGTTGCAAGGGAATGTGTCCTTTCATGCACTCGTTCATTTATCTTCCTTGACTTTCATTCCATAAATTGCATCACTTATAGTGCTGAAACTCCAGTGGAAAATTATAGGTTGATTACAGCCACATTCAAAATTCATCCAATATGAGTTCAATACTGTTTTTTTGGTCTGATGATCCTTATTACGACCTCAATTGGTTTGCTTAAGATGTCATATGGTTTGTTTGGACTGTCAATGGGGTGTCTTCAAATCTGATTAGACTCTTTAACCAATTTCATATGTTCTTCATTAATTAATCTGTTGAGGCCTGGAAATTCACAGGCACAACAGCAAGGGATTCTCCCAGTCAACGTTCCCAACTAGCCCATGACTATTTGGTGTAGGGAATCTGTCCGGTTTGCGGTCCGGCTACCGTAGGTCAAGTAACAAAAACAAAGGCTTTACCGGTTGCGGCCCGGTCCACCGTGTATTTTTCTATTTTGACTTAAAGTATGCAATGCACGTGCCTAACTAACAATGCAGGGTGATAAGAATGCAGGGAGTAGTCACAACGTGATGCATAGGTTCTTACCTTTCATCTTATAACTCACAAGCATCTTAATCACATATGCAGTAATGAAGTAAACTAACTATCTACCTATCCTCGGGGAGCCAAATTGTAACTTACTTATGAGTAATGTATATTGTTCATGCATTATAAACAGAAATCATAGATATCTGATATTCCTACCCACAACACATGAACGATTAAAGATATTTAGACAATCAGATAGCCAATTGTTTATTAGCAACAGTCATTACTCATGGTGGTAATTTCACAGAATAAACTAGAAATCATTCAGACAAGAACGTAGGTTCTAAGAGTTAGAACGATCTCACAGTTAATGGACAAAGCTAAAAATGAAATAGTTCATCTTTCACCCATCCATAGCATAGCATTTGAACGTTCCACCAAACTTTCTCCGACAGGCAAACAATAATTCTTTATTGCAAAAAAAAGTAGTTCTTCTTACAATATCTCTTTACATGTTTCACTGGGAAAAAGCCCCTTCTTCTTCTAAGTCTTCTATATTTATACAAAAAGATGAGACTGTTGGGCTGCTCACAAATAACCCTTGGGCTTCCCAACTCTTCGCCTCCCAAAATTCACTTATATCGAGTGTTTACAAAATCGTTACATATTAAAAAAGTGAATGATCATTCATGAGGAGGGCCCCTCTTGAGCATTCAGATATTTATTCCACGCCAAAGCCTCAGAGGCGATGCCTTCAAACGCACAAGGTTCCAAAAATTGAATGTTTATCTCGAACTTCGCAGCTTGGTTCTTGATGGCCTCAATTCTGGCCACACTCAAACGAAGTTGATCCTCCAATAGCTGCACACTGATGGAAAAATGATCTACTTCACTCCTCAAGACCTGATCGTCAAGGGCTTTAATGTGCTATATTTTATCTTCTTCCTCTTGATACCGCTTCTGCAAAATCTCCACAAACGAGTTGTGGTCTGGAAAAACATCTAGACTCTGCTCAGCTTCGACTTGGCACTGGTTATAGGTAATTAGGAGCCTTTTGAAGAATTCTGTATACGCTCCTTTCGTCTTTCTAACCGCCTTTTTGAAATCCTCTGCTGTATTTATAGCAAACTCTAATAAATCATAATCCTGCTGAATGGCCTTTCGATCCTTCGAGGGCAGCTCTGTAGGATTTTCTTCATTATTTTCCAACCTTGCCATTCTTGCGGTCAAGAATTCCATGACATCCTGAGATCTATCGACAAAATAAGAGGAAGTCTCCATAATTTCCTCTAATCGGCCATCTATTTGCAAAACTTTGCATCTCTCTTCTTCTATGGCAGTCTGCAACTGAAGCATCTTGGCCTTTTGTGCCAGCACATGTCCCTTGAAGGGTTTGAGGTCAACCTGCTGCTCCTTTGCTTCCTCTAAAGTGGTTGTTAAAGAAGAGATCTGCTCTTGAAGTTTCATTTCTTGTTCTTGAGCTTGCTTCTCATTTGCCTCCAAAGTGGTCTTTTACAGCTCTAAGTCTTCTATCCTTCCCAACAGCTGTTCCTTCTCCACCCTTAGCTCTTGATACTCCTGCTACACCCTCTCCAGACACTCTTGTGTAGTTTCCCTAGCTTGTTTCTCCGCCTGGAGGAGCTGCAGTTCATCCTTTGAAGAACTCATTTATTTTTTCATGTCCTCATATTTCCTCTTCAGCTTATTGCTTTCCTCTCTCTCTTTTCTCAATGTGTCTTTCAGTTGAGCAGAGGACTTCTTGGATTGTTCCAGGTCTATCATTATCTTGTCCACATTATCTTCCGAAGCGTGGATCAGTGCAGCTCCGGCCCTAATGGTGAATCTTGGATCTCGGTCTGTTCCAAACACAATGGGAATATCCGTTATCATCTTTCCAGATAGACCTCCTGTTTCAACCTTGCTTTCCGTTCTCTTCACTATCCTCTTTGTCTCCTTGTCATAGAAAACAGTGTTAAAATCAGGGATTTCTTCCCCTTTTTTCTATTCAAAGGGGACCAGTTTCAGTGTAGGGACCACAGACTATCCAGGTGTGCTGGCAGCCGGTACTTCTGGGTCCTGAACCTTGGGGTTCTCCATGTCCTGGGTCTGACCGCCAGCTGTGTCAGAGGCTGACTGTTTTGTCTCTGTTTGAGTCATCTTTAGCCTTTCTGCTTCCTGTTTTTGAAGCTCTTCATCAAGCTTCCTTTTCCTTTCTTCTTCTTCTTTCTTAGCATCTTCCTCTGCTTTTCTAGCTGCCTCTTGTGCAACTTTTCTTTTCTCTTCCTCTTCTCCCTTCAGCCATCCCTCAGCCTCTTGGGCCAACCTTTGGGCTTCCTCATTTCTTTTCTTGGCTTCTTCATCAGCTTTTGCTTGTTCATCCTACTTCTTCCCACCTTTTTTGGTTATCTTCTTCTTGAACCTTCTCCTAAAGGCTGTCATGTTCAATGCACTGTCGAAGACAGATTCTTCTCTATCCCAATGGTGGGTGTATTCAAAATGGACGTTCTTTTCTTTGCAGTGTTCAGCCACTTTGCTATGGGAATCATTTCTATGGAAGGGCATCTCACCAAAATGAAACCTTTCCAACTCTTCTACAAACTCATCTGCTTTTTTCACTCTGGTAAACCTATAACTTCCAATCTTGAAAGGTAGAGGGGAATAGGCAACCTTCTTATGTTCAAACAAAAAGCTTCCTATGCCATCCAGGAAGACTTGCCTAACCACCTCTTTATGAATGATGTAGTCTGTGGCATATTTGGGTAACAAGGAGGGCGCTCTGGAGCCTCCAAACATCTTGAAGTAGAGGCCATCCTCGGTCAGGTAATAGTCTGCATATTCTTCAATTACCTGCAATGCCTCTTCTGACATGCAGTCACATTCTTTCAGGAAGATGAGAGTATACAGTGGCATGATGAAATGTTCGCAGACCTCCCGGTAATGACTATGGTATTTGTGTGCCCATAGTGGCTTATATGCAGAATAAATAGGCATCCTCTCCCTGTCCCAGATGCACTTGAGGCCGAGGAAAGGTTGATTGCACAGTATACAATCAACGAGTATGGAACTCATATAAAATTCTGACCTCTTTTGGGACACTCCTCCCAAAGCTGAGGCCATGCAGGTTGAAAGAATGTTTGATACTATGTTGGCCCAGTTGAAAATGGTCCCCTGGGTTGCAACATAAAAAATAATAGGCATCCATTCCAGTTTGAAACTTTTTCCATGTGCTCTCCCAAAAATTCTGTTGAGCATCAAGGCAATGAACCTGTACGGGGCCCTTAAGCTCGCTGTGTCATATTCTCCCGTAGGCCTGGTTCTGAAATGTTTTCCAGACAACAGCATTCTTTTAAGGGTCTCAACAAGGTTCATTCTAATGTTTTTCAACCAATCATCAGACAAAAATATTTGTGCTTCTGGAAGGTGGTAGGCCAGAGCTATGTATCCTGGGCTATAGGCAGCATAGCCTTGTTTCTCTACATTCTCCAAGATCATAGTGGTTACATCTGCCCGGGACAGAATCCAACCAATCACTTCAGAGCAGGGGAAAAGCTCTGGTCTCGTGGCAATCTTCATCAGTGAAGATCTCTCTATATTGGCATATATGCCTTCTTCCTCCAAGCCCATATCAGGCACCTCTCGGCGTGTGATCAACCTGTATATCTCTCCCCACTGGTACTCAGGCTCCACACCAGATATGCACTTGGTGTCCTCATAGATGTATTCGGTTTTGGTAATAACTTCCACTTCGGGCTCCTCTTCGACCACAGGAGCCTTCTTCTTTTGTCGCTTCGACATTCTGAGTTCGGAGTCTTCCTGTTATACACGCAATTATCATCATTAGGCCATTTTCGGCTAAGTGAAAAACATGGAGACAACAATGTGCAGTGTTTCACTTCTTCTATGTTTAACATGACGAGATTAGCTAACTAAAGCAAATACGTGCAAAGCTAACACTGCTGTCTAATACTAAAAACAATCCTATCAACAATCTTGAGTGGGAAACAAATATACATTAAAATGAAAAGACCTCGGGCTCTCTGCGGGCGCCATGATCATCACGCTACGTGGGAATGACAGGGGCAACTTATTCAAGCCTTTCACCGGTGTGCCTTTAGGAAAAAACTACCCATGCAATCTATGGTCAATAAACTATATGCAGTGATATATCTCCCTCCACCGGCTTGGGTTCGAAACCAACCACGAACCGGGTCACGCAGAATATCGTGGCGACATACGACTATGGTTTGAGGATGTGGGTAGCACGAAAACAAAAAAAGGGGGGCGACCATTCCAAACGCCACAGGAAGGCCATAAAAACCTTCCGTTACCAAAACATCATCATACAGGGAAAATTGGTGTAGACATCGTAACGGCCGTCTGCACCAAACCCCCATTCACTAAGCGCAGGGTTGCATAACAAAAGTCCGCGGGAAAAACTACCCTGTGGGTCAAAACGCCCCCCCCCCCCACGGACAGTTATGACCAAGCCCCCCCACTATATATACAAGCAAATAACGGGGCTAAAGGAAAAAACGGTCGTGGAAAAACCCAACCGTAGAGAAATCAACAAAATGCTCGAACGGAACGGGGATAATGCAACGAGGAGCCTACCTGGAAACACTGCGTGAACGACGGGAAGAAGGTGGTCAAGCTTCCACGGTTGAGCCACCTGGAAATGCGGGTACACTGACAATGGGGGTCTGACCGAGCTCGAGTGAAAGACAGCACACGATAATGACAGTTCGCGACAGTCGGGAATAACAATAGAATAATAAAACAAACCCCCATATATATATAATCAACCATAAATGGTGGGCGAAAAATAAAATCGGACGGCGGAAGACAAACAGATCGGATGTCATAAGGATATGTCTTTCCGCAACGTCAGGCGGGAAAACTACTAGGTTGTCCGCGGGGAGAACCGGGTCGGAGCTTCGCAAGACTAATCATCAGAGCCATAGTGGAATCGGGAGCCGCAACGGCGGAGCCGTAAAGGATATTACCTTCCACGATAGGCAAAGTCTACATCGGAGGAGAAATCAACTAAATGACCGGAAGGCTAGTGCTTTCTGCAGCCGCAACGACGAAAACCCAAAACTTAAGGAGCAGCGAACAAAACAACGCGAGGTCTGAAAAGTCAAAGCGATGATTGAGACACTTCGTAATCTACCATCCGTAACTCGGAAAACGAATTAACAATACCTTCCAACGCGAAACAAAAACTTAGCCGACCGAGACATATGCATCGGAGAAGAATAACGAAGCTGGAGCTAATTATTCTTCTGCAATGGCGGGATGCAAGCAGAAAATCTTTCGATTCAAACACTTGAAAAGAACTCAAAGGAAAAAAACCAAAAGTGGATCATTTCAGGAATTAGAAACAGTCTTTCTTGAAAAGTCATTAAATCAAATCAAAGAAGAAAATCAAGTCAATATAAGCAAAGGAGGGTCCCGAATTTTTTTTTGAATTTTGGGAAATTGTTGCAACTGTAACAATTGGTGACTATCTGGTGAATCCTAGATTTCTGACTTAACTTCTTCCCAGTGCAAGACCGTCTAGATGAAAAGGTTAAATCTTCTAGATGTTTGTATTCCTAAGCTGGCCAAACCATGCATTAAAATCATTAAGAAGCAGTTCATTCACTGGAAAAAGGTAACATCATAAATATTTGCAAGTCTGAATAACTCTTTTGAGGCCTAAAAAGTGAGATTTATTTTACCTGTCCTTAGGTAGTTTCTAGCTTGGACGCCATAGGATTGTAACATCTGGTAAACAACATTATCCCTTTGTTCCTCATTCCCATGCCAAGTGCACTTTTGTGCTATTTGAACTTTAGTTCTTGTGAGTCCTCCATTTGCATTTCTCTCTGAATTTTATTTAGGCTCCTCTATCCATAATGTCCTTTTATGTGAGAGAAGAATTTACTTTTCATCTCACGGATGGAGAGGAACTTTTGGCAATTTGAAATTCATGCTTTTGATGCTTTGCTTTGATATATATTGTTTCTTTAAGGAGTTTTTTGACTCTTGATAGCTTTTAGCTTTTCTAAAATCATGGCATGGGATCATTTATATATGATATACTGTTTACCTTGCTTCCTTTCCGTGGGTCCTTTACTGTCACTCCCTTGGACATTTAAGATGTGAAATGGATGGAGCCTCGAAATAGTATTCCAGACCTCTTAATTCTGAGTTATTTACAGGGGTTAAGTAGGACTTCAATGAATACATGGCCAATTAGGAACACTGCTACTAGAAGACATTCTATGTTTCAAAGCACAGTCTTTTGCTCAAGATTTCAGTTAATTAAGAACCCTGATGTTTCCATTACAACCAAAAGTTTGCCTCTTTATTCAAAATTAAAAAAAGAACTAGTAACAAAGCGTTAAACCAAAAGAAAAACAACATCAAAGCCATAAACAAAAAGAAAGCAGCATCAAAGCATTAAAGAAAACAACTTCAATTTATTTACGTACAAAGTAAGAAGAAAAGAAAAAGTGTGCCCGCCCTAAAAATTCTTCAGTCCAACGAGTTAAAGGGCTAGGCTGTAGTGTAGACCAACCTATCCATGGTCTAAGTGTACCATTTTGGAAATTGAAACCATGTCCACTAGTCTACAGTCATCATTTTTAGCCTGAGGAAATTGAAGGAGCTCAAGCTGAGTGTCAAACATAGAACTGGCCTTTCCTGAGGTATGATATCTTAGCTTAAGCTCTGTTAGATAATTTCCCAGGACAGAATTGGCAGATTCATTTCCTCCCCCCAGTTGAGTGACAGTATGCTTCATGTAAGGCTCTCTCAAAATTTTAATCTGCTTAGGGGTACCCTTAAGAGGTAACCATAAATGAGACTAGTTTGAAGCAAAATAACCCTTTAACCTGGCAGACCAATCTCAGTTAAGGATAAGCCCATATCCATCCGGTATGTCAGCCACCATAATGTCAATAAATTGACATATCTTGTTATTTGCAGATAAGCGAATGAGAACATTCTTTATTTCTCCCACTACTTTGACATTTGTTCTATCTAGTTGCACCAATTCCCAAGCTGTAGGCTCTGGCTGCCCATTAAGCTTGTTGCAAACGTCAAGTGGCATAACATTTACCGATGACCCAGAATCATTAAGCAATTATGCACATTATGATTCAGCATTTCCAGGGTTAAAAGAAAAGGTGGGGTTTTAGATTTTTCTTCCCAATCACCTTCTACTCCAGGCTGATTTTCCGTGGGTATATATTTTTTAAGCTCCTTAAATTTTTCAGTGTTTCCTCCATCAACATCTACCTATCCTTCAACAGGTATGACAGGCTCATTGGTTGACTCTGTTTCCTGGTGGAGAGTAGTGACTTTAGGTGTTTTATCTTCAACATTGGCATCTGCCTGTCTCTTGACATTCTTTTGCAACTTTTTGATCTTCAACATTATTTCATGGTTTTTAATTGTTAAATCCATATTCTTTGTTGCTGTGGGTGTGTATTCAGATTTAAACACACTCTCTTCTGTGTCGAACAATAAGACACCATCCCATAAAAACATGGTATCATCTTCTTATTTCTCTATGGTCTTATCACTCTTTTCTTTTTTATCACTGTCCTTAGTCAATTTAGACTCTAGCATTTGATTCATAACCAGTGTCATTGAATTTAACCATTGAGGACACTTCTTTTCAGAGTGAGGCTGTTGGTGAAAAGTGCAGAAATTGTCCCCCCCTACCTCTGTTATATTCATTGATGCTGAATTTGGTGGAGGGATTTTCCATTGGTTGCTATCCTCCCTTTTTTGGTAGTAGGGTTTGTAAGTTTTCTGAACTTCCCTTTCTTTCTCCAGGTCTATTATTCGGTTGGATAGTTTCTGAATCATTTTCAGCATTCCCTCATAGTCATGTGATTGTTCCTCTTTAGGTTTAGACAGCAATAAGGTTCTTCTCCCGATAGTTTTTTCCTCAGGTTGCTTGGGATAGTCTTCTATACTTTCCTTTTCAGCCTCTACCCTTTCTACTTCTTCATAAGTTTCTACCAACGTAGGTCGAGCTTTCATTTTAGCAAACATGGCCAGCTCAGGTCCTAGGGCTGAGGTATAATATTCAATTAAGACTTTGTCCGAGGGTCTGTCAGTTTCAGAAAAATTATTTAAATATGTTGAAAACCTTTGAGTAAAATGAGGCACCTTCTCATCCTTCTCTTTTTTTAACAAACCAAGACCTTTCATTAGTGAGGCATGTGTCTTTTGGGCTGTGTATTTACTTTTGAAAATTCTTTCGAAGGTGTCCCAATCAGGAATAGAGTTAGCAGGAAAACCGAAATACCATGATGCTGCTGCTCCTTTAAGGGTATGTGGGAACAATCTACAGACCACATCCTCGTACTCCCCAGCCCTTGACCCTTCTATTGCTAAATAGAAACTTTGCAAGTGGTCTTCTACAACAATCTTCTTATCGGGATCAAATTTAGGTAGCAGCTTTTCAAAAGCTTGAGGTAGGTTATGCAGTGGAGGTGTTAGGTTCAAAGGTGATCTAGCTCTCCAAGCCGGCAATGGGTTGTGCTGATTCACATTTATACCAGCCATGAGCAAAGGGTAAAAGAACATGAGTCTGAGCAAAGAGAAACGTGACATGAAACCAGGCTTACTTGCTTCAAAGGTAGAACAAAACCGGTGAGTCTATTTCTACACGCTCTTTCAGGTTCTGAATACTTGGGTCAGGTAACAAGTTTTCAAACATCTGCTGGTGGGGGTAATCTTGGGAAAATAGGTTTCCACAGCTAGCCATGCATTGGCGGCCCTCCTTCTAGCGCCAGAAACTATTGAGGCCTGCAAATTTCCAGGGCTCAACATAATCCTAATTACCAAACTTGACATCCCATGTATGAAATATGGATTGACATAATTACATGTTTTTGAACCTACTCATCCATGAATCAGCTCTTTCAAATTGGTGAAGAAAAGTGAATTAGATAAATTAATAACATCAAGAAGAAACCCTGAAGAAGAATTTATGAACCTGCCAAAACCGTGGTTTAGGGAAATTAGACCAAGTCCAGGAAAAGATAAAATATTTCTAAGTATGGAATTATTGGTAAAATATTCCTAAGTGGCCTTAGGGAAATGCCTGCCACAGCTCATTGGATGATGAGAAAAATATTCTAAGAGTGTGAATCTCTAGAGTGTTGTATGGTGCATCCAACCATATCATTAACTTGGACGAAAAGTCTCTAAGGAAGAAGATATCAATCTGCCAAAAGTGCCTCTCAGCCATATTTGCACTGCTCCAGAAATGCTCGTCGAGGAGAGAGAAAGAATCTCCAGAAGATGAAAGTGGTCTTGATGGAATCACCTTGTTGGCCCCTACCCATTGGGTATCTCACTTTCCAAATTTGAAGGAAAAATGAAATCACCTTGGTGACCTAGGATTTGAAGAAAATTGGTTAAGTGTTAGAATAAGAGTTTGAGAGACCATTTGGAAATGCCCGCAAGGGGGTGTTCCTTTGATGATAAAATTCATTAGATGATATGGTCATGTTCATTGTTGAAATGGATGTATATCCATGCTCTTGGGTTTACTTATGGTGATCATATAAGGAAAATATCAACCTGCCAAAATAGAAGAAAAATATTATTTTGCTACTAAAGACAAAAAGGAAAAATGGCTAAGTGTTGTAAAGGGGCTAAGTGATGCCCGCATTAAGGTTGACTCCCGCACTAAGGATGATTCCCACATGGCATGGCATGGCATAGATGATGATGTGGAATGAATTTGAAATCATTGTTGCATTTCAGCATCATTCTGGAGAAATATGGAAAATTAATGAAAATCAGGAAACTGGCCAAGTATGGGAAAAATGGTCCAAGTAAGGCTTAAGAGGATGCCCACCACAAATTGTGTGTTGAGGAAAATTCCCGCACCACATGGGGATCTTGTAGGCTGTTGTTTTTTCTAATCAACCATGGTATCAGTTTGTCCAAAGAGACCCTGAAGAAGAATTTATGGACCTGCCAAAGTTGTGGTTTAGGGAAATTAGACCAAGTCTAGGAGAAGATAAAAAATTGTCTAAGTATGGAATTATTGGTAAAATATGCCTAACTGGTGTTAGGAAAATGCCCAACAAAGCTCATAGGATGATGAGAAAAATATTATTAGAGATTGAATCTCTAGAGTGTTGTATGGTGCATCCAACCATATCATTGGCCTGACCAAAAGGTCTACAAGGAAGAAGATATCAATCTGCCAAAAGTGCCTCTCAACCATATTTGCACTGCTCCAAAAAAATGCTTGCCTAGGAGAGAGAAAGAAGATACAAAAGATGAAAGTGCTCTTGATGGGTTCACCTTGTTGGTATCTACCCATTGGGTATCTCACTTTCCAAATTTGAAAGAAAAATGAAATCACCTTGGTGACCTAGGTTTTGAAGAGAACTGGTTAAGTGTTAGAAAAAGAGTTTGAGAGACCATTTGGAAATTCCCGCAAGGGGGTGTTTATTTGATGATAAAATTCATCAAATCATATGGTCTTGTTCATTGTTGAAATGGATGTCTAGCCATGCTCTTGTTTTTTTTAAGGTGATCATATAAGGAAAATATCAACCTGCAAAAATAGAAGAAAAATGTTATTTTGCATACTGATGATAAAAAGGAAAAATGGCTATGTTGTAAAGGGGCTAAGTGATGCCCGAATTAAGGTTGATGCCAGCACTAAGGATGATTCCCACATGGCATGGCATGGCATAGATGATGATGTGGCATGAAGTTGAAATCATTGTTGCATTATGAAATCATTCTGGAGAAATATGGCAAATTAGTGAAAATCAGGAAATTGGCCAAGTATGGGAAAATTGGTCCAAGTAGCCTTAAGAGGATGCCCACCACAAATTGTGTGTTGAAGAAAATTCCTGCACCACATGGGGATCTTATAGGCTGTTGTTTTTTCTACTCAACCATTGTCCCAGTTTGTCCAAAGAGACCATGAAGAAGAATTTATGGACTTGCCAAATCTGTGGTTTAGGGAAATTAGACCAAGTCTAGGAGAAGATAAAAAATTGTCCAAGTATAGAATTATTGGTAAAATATGACTAAGTGGCCTTAGGGAAATTCCTGCCATGGCTCATGAGATGATGAGAAAAATATCCGGAGAGTGTGGATCTCTAGAGTGTTGTATGGGGCATCCAACCATATCATTAGCCAAACCAAAAAGTATCTGAGGGAGAAGACATCAATCTACCAAAAGTGCCTCTCAACCATATTTGCACTGCTCCAGAAAAATGCTTGCCTAGGAGAGAGAAAGAAGCTCCAGAAGATGAAAGTGTTCTTGATGGATTCACCTTGTTGGCCTCTACCCATTGGGTATCTCACTTGCCAAATTTGAAGAAAAAATGAAATCACCTTGGTGACCTAGGGTTTGAAGAGAACTGGTTAAGTGTTAGAAAAAGAGTTTGAGAGACCATTTGGAAATGCCCACAAGGGGGTGTTCCTTTGATGATAAAATTTATCAGATGATATGGTCATGTTCATTATTGAAATGGATGTCTAGCCACGCTCTTGGTTTTTCTTATGGTGATTAGATAAGGGAAATATCAAGCTGCCAAAATAGAAGAAAAATGTTATTTTGCATACTAATGACAAAAAGGAAAAATGGCTAAGAGTTGTAAAGGGGCTAAGTGATACCGGCATTAAGGTTGATTCCCACAATAAGGATGATGCATGCATGGCATAGCATGGCATATATGATAATGTGTCATGAAGTTGAAATCATTGTTGCATTATGACATCATTTTGGAGAAATATGGCAAATTAGTGAAAATTACGAAATTGGCCAAGAATGAGAAAATTGGTCCAAGTAGCCTTAAGAGGATGCCCGCCACAAATTGTGTGTTGAAGAAAATTCCCGCACCACACAGGTCTCCGCTAGGCTGTTGTTTTTTCTACTCAACCATGGTCCCAGTTTGTCCAAAGAGACCCTAAAGAAGAATTTATGGACCTGCCAAAGCCGTGGTTTAGGGAAATTAGACCAAGTCTAGGAGAAGATAAAAAATTGTCAAAGTATGGAGTTATTGGTAAAATATGCCTAAGTGGCCTTAGGGAAATTCTCGCCACAACTCATGGGATAAGGAGAAAAATATTATGAGAGTGTGTATCTCTAGAGTGTTGTATGGTGCATCCAACCATATCATTAGCCTGACCTAAAAGTATCTGAGGAAGAAGATATCAATCTGCCAAAAGTGCCTCTCAACCATATTTGCACTGCTCCAGAAAAATGCCCACATAGGAGAGTGAAAGAACCTCTAGAAGATGAAAGTGGTATTGATGGATTCACCTTGTTGGCCCCTACCCATTGGATATCTCACTTGCCAAATTTGAAGGTAAAATGAATTCACCTTGGTGACCTAGGGTTTAAAGAGAATTGGTTAAGTGTTAGAAAAAGAGTTTGAGAGACCATTTGGAAATTTTTGCAAGAGGGTGTTCCTTTTATGATAAAATTCATCAAATGATATGGTCATGTTCATTGTTGAAATGAATGTCTAGACATGCTATTGCATTTTCTTATGGTGATCAGATAAGGAAAATATCAACCTGCCAAAATAAAAGAAAAAAAGTTATTTTGCATACTAAAGACAAAAAGGAAAAATTAAGGTTGATGCCCGCACTAAGGATGACGCCCTCATGTCATGGCATGGCATAGATGATTATGTGGCATGAAGTTGAAATCATTGTTGCATTATGAAATCATTCTTGAGAAATATGGAAAATTAGTGAAAATCAGGAATTGGCCAAGTATGGGAAAATTGGTCCAAGTAGACTTAAGAGGATGCCTGCCACAAATTTTGTTGAAGAAAATGCCTGCACCACATGGGAATCTTGTATTTTGTTGTTTTGTCTACTCAACCGTGGTATTAGTTTGTCCAAAGAGACCCTGAAGAAGAACTTATGGACCTGCGAAAGCTGTGGTTTAGGGAAATCAGACCAAGTCTAGGAGAATATCAAAAATTGTCAAGTATGGAATTATTGGTAAAATCTGCCTAAGTGGACTTAGGTAAATTCCTGCCACATCTCATAGGATGATGAGAAAAATATTTTGAGAGTGTGGATCTCTAGAGTGTTGTATGGTTCATCCAACCATATCATTAGTTAGACCAAAAAGTCTCCGAGGAAGAAGATATCAATCTGCCAAAAGTGCCTCTCGGCCATATTTGCACCACTCCAGAAAAATGCCCGCCTGGGAGAGAGAAAGAAGCTCCAGAAGATGAAATTGGTATTGATGAATTCACCTTGTTGGACTCTACCCATTGGGTATCTCACTTGCCAAATTTGAAGGAAAAATTAAATCACCTTGGTGACCTAGGGTTTGAAGAGAACTGGTCAAGTGTTAGAAAAAGACTTTGAGAGACCATTTGGAAATGCCTGCAAGGGGGTGTTCCTTTGATGATAAAATTAATTAGATGATATGGTTCTGTTCATTGTTGAAATGGATCTCTAGTCATGCTCTTGGTTTTTCTTATGGTGACCAGATAAGGAAAATATCAACCTGCAAAAATAGAGGAAAAATGTTATTTTGCATACTAAAAACAAAAAGGAAAATGGCTAAGTGTTGTGAAGGGGCTAAGTGATGCCTGCATTAAGGTTGATGCCCGCACTAAGGATAGTTCCCACATGAAATGGAATGACATAGATGAGGATGTGGCATGAAGTTGAAATCATTGTTGCATTATGACATCATTGCGGAGAACTATGGCAAATTAGTGAAAATCATAAAATTGGCCAAGAATGGGAAAATTGGTCCAACTAGCCTTAAGAGGATGCCCGCCACAAATTGTGTGTTGAAGAAAATGCCCACACCAAATGAGGATCTTGTAGGCTGTTTTTTTGTCTACTCAACCATGGTCTCAGTTTATCCAAAGAGACAAGTAAAGAAATTATGTTAATTATATAGTCGAGTACTTTAATGTTGTTGATTATGTTTGGTGGGAGTCTTTGTTAAATGATCAAAGTGACATTATTTCATGCTAAACAGATAGAGATAATTTTTTAAGACTCCATTTAGCTGGCCAAAAACTATGTCAATGAACCCGAGGAAATAATTGTTGTTGAACAACATGAATCTCAAGGTGTTATTGAGTATTCACAATAAGAGGAGGTGAAGAATGAAGAAATACACCTTCTAGAGAAAGCTTGAATATCATTCGGGTTTTTAATGAAATGTGTAACTTAAAGATAGTCCTTGGACTGTTAAAGGTATTACAGATCTTTTTAAAAAATTCTTGCTACATCTACTATGTTTTAGAAAATTCTTATTACAACTCCTCATTTTTAGAAAATCTTAATATTGTAAGGTTTTTGTTTCTGGAAAGTTATACTCTATTTTCTGTAAGTGTAGATCCTCATGGGACATGTTTTGATGATTCTAGAAGGCTATAATAAGAGGTTTTTTGGACAGTTTGAAGACAATATAGAAGCATCTTCACAATAACCCACATGCTAGGACATGTATATTAACGTTTCAAACTTTCAAGTTTCATATATAATGAAAATTTTATTCGAATGATTTAATGAAAGCATTTTTCAACTATTGAGTGAAATAATTTGCATTGTAGATGCATTGTTATTTGCATTTGTGAAATAGTGAAATAAATTGTTATTTGCAAGTATAGGCATTGGGTTTGGGGAGTTGAGAGTGATGTGAGGGAGGGAGGGGCCATAAGAGCTTCCACCTTCACGTGGTTGGTCCTGTTTAGTAGAGAATATTAAATTATTCTCAAAACAGAGAGGAGCTCAATGAATGTTAAGGAAGAATACATTAAAAAACATCTATTTCTATATTTTTACTGTGTAATTTTCGCTATTGCTATTTTACTCTTCCATTGGAACTTGTTACAGATATGGTTGAGAAACATTTCCATAGTTAAGAGGCAAGAAATGGAGTTTTGATTAGATCGATTTCCTTATATACATAGTATTTTTGGTTATCCATGTTTTATCAGGTGATATATTCTTACTAATTATAATTTTTTGCTTATAATTTATTTTAGATCATTATATTTTAAATTCCTTAATTAGATTAAGCAATTGAGTGTCATTTAATGTTGCTTGAGGATTTTAAAGAACTCAATTACTGTTGCTTGAGGATTTTAAAGAACTCAGTTACTTGAATTCAATTAGTAAATGATAGATGTTATATAACATGTTTATATAAATGGTTGGGCATGATAGCTTCGGAGATAGATTGTTTGAATACTTGGTCAATTGTAGCAGGATGCATTTATTTTCACAATACATTCATGTCTTCATTTTATGTTTCAAGATGCTTTTGAACAAATAATGGCTTATTTCTACTTCATAAGTCCACATTCAATGTTTTCAGGATGCTTTTGAACAAAGAATGGCTTGTCTCTACATCATAAGTCCACATTCAACAGCCTTTGCAGCAAGAGTTTTTAAATATCGAAAAACTAACATTCATTATTTACTTGTTTATGGATTTTGCAATCCTGCAGATGCAAGATGTGGACAATGGTACACTGTTAAAGTGGACTCTTCAAAGGTTACCTTGGAAAATAGGGCAGATATTCTTCAACGAGCTGAAGTTTGTGTGTGTTCTTTTGATATAGAGACAACCAAGCTTCCTTTGAAGTTCCCTGATGCCGAATATGACATGATAATCATGATTTCACACATGGTGGATGGGTAAGGCTATCTTATTAAAAATTGAGAGGTAAAAACACTTGTCATTGTTTTATGCTCGTTGGTTAGCCTATTCTTTGTTTTGGTATTTCTTTCATCTATGTTTTGGGATTTTTATTGTTTGCATATTGATGTTGCATTGATTGTTATGAACATCGTTGCTCTTCTTTAGTTTTCCAATTCCTTTTCGTTTGTTTCCTGAGTGTGTAGGGGTGGGGCATTGAAGACTTGGAGTACACTCCAAAACCAGAATTTGAAGGAAATTTCAAAGTAGCAAATGCGCCAAATGAGGTATATCTGCCATTTACTGTTTACCCTAAGACTATAATTCTGAAAACAAGTTTTGATCCCCTAGAATTTTGCTATGTTTTCCAGGCAGAGCTTCTTAGGCGATGGTTCAATCACATGCAAGAATTGAAGCCTGGGATTTAGGTCACGTATAATGGAGATTTCTTTGATTGACCTTTCCTAGAACAACAGGCTAAGCACCATGGAATGAAAATGAGTGATGTATGTTCATTTTTTTTATCTAATATACTGGCATCTTATGCTTGCTGACTGTTGCTGGATTTTCGCTCAATTCTATGTTTAATTGGAAAAGGACTTTATTATTTAGTGTATTACAATGAATGTATTGATCCACAGAGTGGACATCTCAGGGCCCCAATGTATACTGTGTTCTTGAATCCTTTAGAAGTTTTTCTCTACCTCTTAAAATTGTTGCATTGTTTTGCAACCAAGGATAGGTTTTTGACCATCATTATAAATTTTGACCCCTCTATTATCTAGCCACTTCATTTAGCAAGAACAATCTGTGCTTACCTTGGTTGTTTGGAATTTGCAAGAGTGAAGTTAAATATCTACTGTACATTATTAATAATGATTTAAGGTAACATACTCTATTGTTTCTTTGTCTCTTTGCTATATGAAGTGGTTATGTATTTGTAGGATTCAATATTATTATATATCCCTTCCTTGAGCAAAGCTAGACTATTCTAAAAGTATTGAATGCCTCTTGGTCAACAAGTTTATTTCTGTTATTTTTTTATCTTAGTTGTTTCCTTTTGTCCCCTCTGTTTAGAGACCCTATAGGTCTAGTGTCCCCCATCATCACTTATTAAGATTGGGGATGTAAAGCACTCTTTGCATGAGAGCTCTTTCTTATACAGGTAGAAACTTATGCATATACTTATACAATTAGCACAATGCATATGAAGGATAAACACAATTCTTTAGACCGATTTCATCTTAATCATGTTATAAAAAACCACCGTTTAGAACTTTAGTCAACTCAAAATGGAGGTCAGGGACACAGACAGTGTATGGGGACTGCTTCATTCCACTTTCCAACTAATAGTCTCACCCAGAGAAGCACTGCATTGTGTTCAACTAGGAAAACTTGATTGCAAGCAACCTTTCTCCGACTCTCTCGAAAGCTAAGTCACATAGGCCATTTCTAAGTGGGTAAGTTGGAACATGCGGGCATGGGATTACATGACCTTTGTACATGTGGTTCACACTACCTAAGTTACTTGGAGAAGTGTGTAGGTAGAAGTTGTGTTGTAATCACCTACCCTTAGCACATGTAATGTCTCTAGTTAAGGAACAACATTCTCTTAAAGTGTTCATGGATTGGTTAGATTGGACTTTGTCTTGCTAAGTGGTCCACTTGTAGACCTAGTACAGGGTTTACTTGTAATTATTCTCTTCCTTATTCCATAAATAGAAAGGAGGGTGCTTCTCTTGAGGATATTGGGTTTTCTATTTTGTGAAAAGTAAAGTTAAGAGTAAAGTAGTTGTGATAACTATATGTGCAAGGATGAAATATATACTTGACATAGAATCCTCTAGTTTGCTACCAGGCTTCCTTCAGTGGTCAAATTCTAGGTTGAAACCATGTGACCATAAGTGAAATCTTTGGATTTTTTTTTAAAATCCATCAACAGGTGTCTCTTTTTCGATGTTCTTCTGACACTCCGATCAACCCATCCGACGGCCGTGCCATGACTCTGACGCTTTTGCCCGTCGGACGACCGACGGTTAAAGTGTCGGACTTCGTTGGAAGGACGACTATTCTAGTGTCGGATTTCGTCATATTTCTGACACTTCCTGAATTAAAAATCGACAAAACCTCCATTTCTCCGACACTTCTGTCCATCGGACGACCGACGCTGCAAGGGTCGGAGGACGTCGGATTTTCGACGGGTTATGCAATTTTGGTTGGCACTTCAGAAGGAAAAACGGTCGAATATGCCACACAATTGTCTGTCGAATCTTCTACCCACATTAGTAGACTGTCGAATATCTAACGTTAAGCCACCGACGCCAAAAAAAAAGTGTATGTGTTGAAAATGAGACAGAGAAGTGTTGAATTTTAGACATGCAAGGCGTCAGATTTTGGGTTGAAATTCTATTGTGATCGACGATGGCTTGCCTGATGCACAGTTTTTTAAGGTAGGAATGGTAGATGACCATTATGAACAAATTATTCAGTTGTTATCGACAGGGAAGGAACCAAACGATTTCACCACTAGTCAGAAGAAACGATTATCTGTTCGAGCTGTAGACTTTTAGTTGAGTGGGCCAGCTTTACAAGATAGGGCTGGATGAGATTTTACGCTGATATTTCCTACCGCAATGTAGGAGAGAATATTTGTTGAACTGCATGACGGAGCCACAAGAGGACATTATGGAGGTTGCACAACCACTAAGAAGATACTCCGAGCCAAATTATGGTGGTCGACACTACATAATGGTGTGGCATATTATGCAAAAAGTTGCGACGTATGTCAAAAGACGGGGAAGCCATCACGACGGGATGAGATGTTGTTAGTTCCTTAGGTGACAATGTAGTCGTTTGATAAGTGGGCAGTGGATTTTTTGGGACCCATTAATCCTCCAGGAAAATAGACAGGTGCTGGATACATTATCACTGTGATAGACTATTTGATTAGATGGGACAAAACAACACCGGTGATGGATTGTACCGCTGCGACATCAACAAGGTTCCTATTCGATAATGTCATTACTTAGTTTGGTTGTCTAAAGATACTGATAAGTGACCAAGGGAGTCATTTCATCAATCGTACCATTAGCGAACTGACATAGGAATTCAGGATTCAACACAAGAAGAGCACCCCATATCACCCGCAAGCGAATGGAATGGTCGATGGATTCAACAAGTTGTTGGAACATGCGCTAATGAAGGTATGTAATGCAAACTGCGATGACTAAGATTTAAAAATCCCCACGATATTATGGGCATAAATAACTACATGTAAACGGTATATGGGGAAAACACCATTCAAACTGGTCTATGGAAAAAGAGGCGGTGATGCCGATAGAGTACATTATTCCCGACCCACGCATAGTAGAAACGACATGCATGAGTGATGAAGAAACACTTGAGGAACGCCTCATGCAATTGGTGCAACTAGAGGAAGACTGTTTCATTGATGGTTTTCACCGCCAACTAGAAAATGATCGACAGAAGGCATGGCACGACTACCATGTGAAAGCAAAGTAATTCCAGTAAGGAGATATGGTGCTACTCTATGACAACAAGTTCGCAAATCATTCAGGTAAGTTACAAATGCATTGGTTAGGAACTTATATAATTCATTTCATCACCGACGGAGGTGTGGTGCAGTTACAACAGTTAGATGGAACATTGCTAACGAAGTTAGTGAATGGAAATCGGCTAAAACCCTATCGGAATATCCAGGTGTGACACCATGACTGAGACGCTACGTAGTAAAAAGAATCAAAAGGGGGAAACGAGTTGTAGATAGTGGGAAACGACATGTATCGCAGCAAGAAGGGAGCTTGGATATACCTGATGAGGTGCGATTGGGTCAAATCGGGAAATAAATGAAGCAGTTAAACCAGACAGGTGGCAACGTAGTTGGACGAGATGCACATTTATGAGGAATTGGACCGTTGGATTTGTAGAATTGACGACGGATTCAGTCGATTGATGAAGGATTTGGTGATGATGGGTAATATCATTCGCAATCGTGCTCTAAAATGCTATAAGAATCGACAAGAGGAATGCAGGATGAACCATTGTGATTATTGACGAGACGAGTAAGAGCGAAGACTATTAGAAGAGAACAACAAAGAGTAAGAGGTTGAGAGATTAACAACAATGATGCAATTCATTTCTAGTGGTAGGACACAATATTCACCGATCATAAGTGTGTTGATTATGGATTAAAGCATCGGTCTCTAGGAGAGTTTACCCAAACTGCCGAGGAAGAAGAGGGGGGCAAACCGCCCAAAGTCTCCACCACAGAAGATTAGGTCCACACGTTGTGCCATCGGGGCCGTAAAAGCTGAGGTAGAGGCTGGGCCATCGACAATAGGTAGAGAAGAATCCACAACACAGAAGTGGGTGACTACTGACGATATTCCCAGGTATGTATCGCTCCGAAAGGAAGGCGTAATGAGAGTTAAGTTGTCCAAGAACCAGTGTATCCCATCAAGATTTTTTCCATGCCAAAAGGGGTACATTTCCCTATGAATATTGTGTCACAATTGATGAAGATGACCTACATCGATCACAACATTCTGGCATACCCAGAATGCACAACAAATCCATATGAAAAATAGGCACATGGCGATGGCGGCCTAGTTGTTCGAGTGTTGTAACAGTGGGATTTGGGCTTGCAATAGTCGGGGTTGTTGGGCCTCACCTACATGCCACATTTTGGCCTCTTGGAAGAAGAAAATGCATGTGTCAAGCAATTGTTGGCTTGTTTTCATGGAGGGTACCTTTGGCTCGACAAAAAGGTACTGGTCATAATTGAGTTGATATCTCAGATCACTGGGTTGCCGATGGCTGGTGTCGGCTTGTCAAAGTATTTTTGAGGCAAATATAATCACAAGAAGTTAGTTGCAAAACTAAAAAGAGGAGGTATAACATTGTCAGAGATAAACAAACATACATGATAAAGACCATCAATGACAAGGCCGTACAAGTCGCAACCAAGCTTTTGGATGTGAATATAGTACAAAAGAATAGACCCAACCAATGTACATCAAGAGTATTTGCATGTGTAGAGCAGTGTGTTGAAGGAGTCTAGATGAACTTCTTGTTAATCCTGTTAAATCAATTGACAGAGGATGCAATGTTGGTACAAGAAGGTAAGATACTATTTACATATTCATGGTTGTTAATTTTAATTGCACTTGTGGGTTGGATGGAAGCCACATTTTACAAAGGAATGGACGTAGAAGTCGCCCAAACATGCAGGGGCACACAATATCAGAACCTATGGTCGCTCGACGTGAAGGATCGACAGATTGAATGTGTCCTCCAGTTTTATTTATATTGGGATGCACTTTGAGATGCAACCGAAAAAGTTTCGCATATCACTAAGGATGTGACGACGAAGTATAGACGTAAAGTGTGATTGGCGATGGGGCCACATGCAATACATATCCAAGCACGATGCAATGACGAGAAGTAATGGATCACCACATCATATAATATTACATATGTGAAACTGGAGGCCATTATTGATGAATTTCGTGCTGAATGGAAAGTCCCAGTTAGCATAGAAGAGTTGTCAGACAGGGAAGCAGGTCCACCACCCAACATGCCCGTTAATCAAGAGCAGGAAAAGGAGTCCGACAAGGAATCAAAGGAAGAGTCTTCCAAGACCCCAATCGATTCTGAGATAGAATGACAAGTTGAAGAAGGGAGAACCAAATGAAGGTTTGAGCAAGGAGAGGGAATCAACACACCCAAGATGGAAGATGAAAAATTCGGTCGCATACTAGCTGCGATCACTACCACAACTACTGAGATCGAAGCACAGCTGAAGCAAAATTATATCGAATATTTTGACCAGGTTAAGGGATTGTTGCAATCCATGACAAATGCTATATTGGATAAGGTATCATAGGTTGATGTGATGCAAAGGGTAACATAGATATGTACAAGAAAATAGGTGCAGATAATGCAAATTCCACTACATGCGTTGGAGTCTAGAAGCGAAGATGTCAACGTAGCGATGCAACTGTTTGACATGGTCAGTCTAGACATCAACGAGCTACCAACGCAGATGCTTACACAACTGAAGAAGGAAACCAACCAATAGATCACGGACTAAGGAGAGATTATGTGTTATCAACTAGTTAAGTCGTAGGGACAAGTCTCCCAAGTAAAAGAGGAAATCGAGTGAATGAAGAAAGTGTAGGAAGCAAAGATAATGGCAAGGACGAAGGCCTTAGATGACCGTGACTGATTGGAAAGGGCCATCATGGTCGCATGACAGGAAATTCTAGGCATCACGACAAAGATGTTTGTTGAAGCAAAAATACTTCGACTAGGCCAAATTATTGCATATTTAAAGAAGGAGAACGAGGAGCTACAAGAATGTGCAGTCCTGAGTACACCATCGAAGCAGGTATTAGAGATAAAATGAAATATAGAGGATGTGGTAGATTAGATTGAAGATTGTGAGAAAATTTCCAAGACAATGGTGGAAGAAACCACCCAGTTTTGGATGAGAGTGGTCCAGGATGAACAATTGCAACAATTAGGTGCGCAACTTCATGAGGCGGATGCACAACTAGCGATGATGCATGCATCCCTGAAAACGATGCCCCCAGTGGTGCAGGTGAGCAAGGCAGCATAATTGAAGGCACTCCAACAACGATCCAACAAAGTGCGAGAAATACATCAACACCACACTACACAGTTAGATGAGTTGCAGGATCTCAGTGAACAGTTGGCACTTAAGGATGTGGATTCGCTTGCAAACACTCAAGAGGCCCTCATACAAGTGATAACAAATATTGTAGAGCATCCAAGCAATCAGGATATGGAGGATTGAACAACACTTAGCACATAGATAAAGGAAGCGGTTGAGCAAGTCAAGAAGGAATACAACGACTTCAAGGTCAAGTTAAGCGAACGCACGATGTCCAATTAATGTGGCTCGAGGAAAAGACACAATTTTGTGTTGGGGGCCTGTTGGTAAGGGATCGAGTGCACATAGTGCGATATAGAGGAAGCAAAAAGTATTAAAGGGCGATGCGCAAGGAGAATTTGTCGACAAGTGGTCAACTTGGTCAAACTAATTGTAATTTTGGTCCGAGTTAGTTAGAGAGTCGGTTCATGTGGACCTTTTGGTAAAAGGTGCAATCCTATAAATAGAGTTAGAAATGTAGTGATAAAGCACCTTAGATTGGACCTTAAGTCTTGTATCTGATCAAAGATCGAACCTGTGATGTGATTTGTCTTTGGTTTTGCAAACTGCTTGTAATCTGGGTTTTGGTATGAGGTTGTCGACCAAGTGATGTGTTTTGGAGATATATTGTGACATATGGAAGTTAATATGATAAGAATGTTGCTGGAAAGTCTATGTTGTCTTTATCTGTGATGTGATTTATGATTTTTTCAAATCTTGTGACTTAGGTCTCTATGGTTAATTGACGTGATATGAGTAAAGTGATTAATATGGTTAATATGATGTGAACTAATTTTTAATGTTCGACTTATCTGAATATGTGAAGTCTTCATATGATGAATGAATTATTACATGTCGACCTATTTTTTGAATGATAAAATGCTATGATATTAGATCTAGTGTGAATGATGGTAGTTAGTTTGGGCAAATGATGAGATAAAACCCCTTCTGTATCTCTGTGTTGTACCGTGACAGATAGATATTGGGTGTGCAAGTCCTCTTCCCTTCTGTGGAAACTTGGTTCCTGCAATCCTCCCTCAAGCATCTCAGGTGAGACTGCACCTGCTTCACAGGTGTTGCTAGATAGGGTAAACCTATCTGACCTAGTGTTTAGGGAGATTTCATCAAAGGGTGTTGACAGTGTGTGAACCCTTGTCGACTAAAGTGTGTCAACACTTATTTTGTTTTGTGAGTTAGAATTTTCCTCTAGAATTTCTTAGGAGCCACCGTGGAGAGGTGTAGGATATTTTCCTACCTTTTACTTAGATAATGCCCTTTTTTTATTTTAATTAATACTTTGTAGTGATTCATCTTGTCCATTTTTTTTTGAATGTGTAGTAGCTTTCTTAATTTCTTCTCGTATCTTTAAACTCTTGATCATACCAAGGGTTGGTTCTACTATCGTTCAATTTAGTCAAGACTTCAATAGAGAACTTTCTAATGGATGATGCGAGGTTTGTAGCAAAATTATGGTAGATATTTTCTATATTATCCATACTAGATAAAAGGAAACAATTCCATTTTTAGATCATGGAGAAAAATGTCACCTTAATTTTTATCGAAGATCGAGTGTTTTTGGCAGTGATAGTTTTCCTCGAGATTGCTATGCATGGAAATATTGAGTTATAATTAAAGTTCTATGATCAAAGTCTGGCTCATGGTCATTGAAGATGTTGTAATCTATTAATTTATTGTATAGAGGGATATTAGATATAAAATAATCTACCACAGTACTACTGCCAAGCCCATAGATGCAATTCATTTTGCTAGAGTTTGGCCATGTTGTGAGACCATTGCAAATGTTAATATCTTGAGCACTACAAAATTTGACCAGCTCAGAACTAAATAAATTTCCACCTAGATATTCAAAACTTCTTTTGCACTTATTAGCTAGCTTAAGGTCTTCGTCTAACCAAAGAGTATTAGGTTTGGAATATCTGCTTAAAAGAATAGCTTGGTTACTAGAAGTTTGAGCATTGAAGTCACCCATAAAAAGGATATTGCCTTCCTTAAACTAGAAATATCATGTTCTAAACCATTATAAGGATTTTTTTTTATCTAAATTGGTTTTTTATAGAAGTTGGATTAATAGGGGAAAAATAACAGATGGCTATGTAGGTTTTTTAATCATTAATATTTGTGACCTCTAACTAAATAAATTGGTTGTAAGGGTCTTTCTTATAAAGCCTAACATGTGGGGATATGTTCTTCCTAATGTAAAAAGCTATATCCCCAATGCCTCTATGACATGAACATTTATTCCATATTGACCATAGGACATATTCATTTATATCAAGGATCATGGACTACTCATGTTCCCAAGTTTCAACCAATAATATAATATCAATTTCGCTCGTTATCCAACTTAACTTAGGGCCTTTGCTCCACGCAAAGCCTCAAATTTCTAGGAGAAGATATAGGGTGTGTCAAATTTCTATTTATTACTATCATTTTGGTTTTTATCTCTAATAACAACTTTCATGTTTTTTATTAATGCCCATTTTCCCTCCTTTCTAGCTTCTTTTACCTTTTAAACATCCTTTCTTAATTCGACTCGATCCTCTGGAATAAGGTCTTCATTTATAAATATCCTTGAGCCTTTTAAACTTGATGTCTTACTAAGTATGTTATATTTTTGTTCGGAGCTAACCTTAACCCATATTGGCCTTTCTTTATTCTCAATTAATTTCCCCAACTTGTTTGTTTCTATGAGACTGGTAGTTTCAATTTGTAACCTATTGTGAAGTTTTGTCTTGACAATGGCTAGCGTATCCTCTTCTGCCTCCTCTTTTACACAAAACATTATGAGGTTTAAAGATATTTTGTTATAATCATGGTCTAAGGATATGAGCTTATTGATTTCCTCTTTAATGGATTTGATATCTATTTTACCTTCTATATTATTTAGGGTTAGGTTGTGGTTTACTTTTTCCTCTAACTCTTTAATCATACCCTTTAACTTAATGGTTTTTATTTGACGTATTTTCTCAAAAACTTTATTAACTAATAATTTAGATTTAAGCATATATTTTTATTAATTATTTTAGTTTTAATTAATTGAAATATATGTGTGTGTGTGTGGTCGATATTATAAAAAACATTTACTTAATAGTGTATTATTTTACTAAAGTGCCAAAGGTCAATTCTACATTGAGCATGGAATTAAGCTTCTCCCTCATACTTGCATATAAAAAGCACATATGATTTGCTTAGCATAACCTAGCATATCAAACATATCTATGTGCTAGAAAAAAGATTAGATATAACATGCAAAATACTTTGCAGTTATTATAATCTATTGAAAAATGTTAAACATGATTTAGTAACATTCAAAAAAATATTTAACAACATTCAAAATAAATTAAAATGACATTTTAGAGATGATAATCTTTATTCATTTTAAACTCTCTACGGTGAAAATATGCGGTGAAAACCCTCGGTGAAGCTCTATGGTGAAAACCTTCGGTAAATTTATGGGAACTCCACTCCTAGGACTAGAGCATCTTCATCATTCATTTGGGGGCACTAAATAAGGTGCATATGTTCCTCCCCTCTCTATTTTTTTATATTTTATATTTTTAGTTTTAGTTTTTCACCTTCCATAAAATTTATGGGCATAATACGGTGAAACCTTCCATAAACATTTTGGGCATTATGCGGTGAAACCTTCGGTGAAAGAAACCTCAGTAAAAGGTGAAGCTCTGGGCACTCCACTCCTATGGCTAGGGCATCTTCATCGTTTATTTGGGGGCTCTAAATTAGGTGCATGCATTCCTTCCCTCTCTATTTTTTTATATTTTATATTTTTAGTTTTAGTTTTTTCTATATACACTTTTACATCTTTACATAAATATAAGTAATTCACCGCATTTACCAAAAACTGTTAAAGGAATACCTATCACAGTTTCCCTACACAACCTTTATGAATTTATGGAGTCAATAGAGAAATGTAGGGAAGGAGGAGAGGTTAAAATTTTTGAATATATAGAATCCTCAGAGAAACGTAGTGAAGAAATAGAAGCTAAACTCCAGATAGAGTTAAAATCCATGCTCCATAATAAATTTACATCTTTTCAAGAAGAGATCCAAAAACAAATAGATGGTAAGATAATAAAAAATGGAGAACAAGGTAGAGATAATGGAGATCATACTACATGCAATGGAAATTCAAAAAACACCTGAACAAGGAGATGCAGATACAATAGAAAATTTAAGTTAAAGGGTATGATTAAAGAGTTAGAGGAAAAAGTTAACCACAACCTAACCCTAAATAATATAGAAGGTAAAATAGATATCAAATCCATTAAAGAGGAAATGAATAAGCTCATATCCTTAGACCATGATCATAACAAAAGAGCTTTAAACCTCATAATGTTTTGTGTAAAAGAGGAGGCAGAAGAGCTTTTACCCCTGAACAAAGCACACTATCTTGAGTCATTATATTTTAATATGGGTTTCAATATGGATTTAGGAAACTAAACTTGTTTATGTATTTTCTCCCTAGGTTGGTTACTCTTATAGTCATGGAGAAGTATGTTGATGTCTCATATCTCATAGACTTATGTCTTGATCATTTGTAATTCTATGCTGCATTAATCACTTATTGTGCCGTGCTTATGTTTAATGGAAGCAACAATTTTATAAACAAAAAGAAAAAGTTTCAGATTAGAGTTTTTTTAACAAGATTTATTTTTCTTGTTTTTGGATTGCTTGATCAATTGTTTAGCAATATGATTTTTGTAAAGAGCTTGATATTTTATTCTCTTTTATTCTTTGTTCCTATTATCAACATAAAAATCATAAAATTATTTTTATTTCTTTGAAATTTTTTCTTTCAATTGTGTGTTGCAAGACAATTTTAAAAAAATAAGTTTGTGTGTTGGATTTTTTGTGTGCTTGTTGTTGGAGACATTTAACCACCATGCACACTTAATTTGGTCAATTTGGCCTTGTTAAACCACTATCCTAAGTTTTATTGACTTAATTGACATTAGAGGAGCACTGTATGACATCAAAATGAGCACACCCACACCTACCTTCAGTCAAGGAGGTCAACTCAGCCTTCTCCTTCATTTGGGGAGGCCAACAGGAGCACTCCGGGAGTGATCTGAGTGTCATAAATGCACCAAATTGATAACTGATGGTTACAATCATTTAAGTTAAGTGGTGAAGGTGCATCCATTCATTATTTAATTATTTTTAATGATTATTTATGAGCTGGAGCTAACATAGGCACCTACAACCACTTGTGATGACCAGTTGACTTCAGTTAACTTCATCGGGGTTCATTGGAGTTAATGATGCGCTACCACTTGTTGGTTGGCATGCAGTGACATGTGTTTGAGCTACTTTCAGTTAGACTCAGTCATCCATTGCACTTCGACTTCAGTTAGGACTCAGTTGAGTCAATCATGACTTGAATCAGTTGGTTAACTAGTGTGTTTACTGTGGCTTACAGTTAGTTAAGCTACACCCACTCATTCAATTTGAATGATCTCCTTGGGAATTAGAATTGTCTTGGAATTCATGCACCTTGCATGACCATTTTATTGTATTATTCATTATTCATTTGATTATACAGAGCTGCTACTTCCATTGCAACTCCATTTTGCCAATTTTATGCATAATTGTCTGAATTCTTTATGAGACTGTATTTTCAGTCCCTAGACCACTATGAAAAATTAATGTGGTATAAGAGCTCATGGCAGGATGAAGCTTAGATCTCTCAAAAACAAGATTTTTGACAGATCTTGCATGAAAGTTGAGCAAAGCTAAAAAGTTCCAGCATTGCATCAGAAGCAAAGGCTTACCACTTAATACCCCGAGTTAGGAAATTGTTGATCAAGCTTGATTGATCAACTATGCTGGGTGTGATGAAAGCCTAAAATGTGAAGGCTGTTCGACCTTACGGTGCCTCTTTTGTTGTGATTTGCAGGTTTTAACAGGTGAAAAGCATTCACTCCAGCAGTTTCAGATGGATTCTTCCATAAAACTCTTGACTCCGTTCAATTTCCATTCATGGAAAGGAGACATGGAGATCCAGCTATTTTCTAGAGGACTCTATCAGGTCACTATAGACTTTGAAGAAGGGCCTACTTCTGTGACAGACAAAGCTAGATTCTTGAACAAGAAAGATGTAGCTTTTGGATTCTTGTGCTTCTCTATTTACCGGGATCTTCTTTTCCATCTCTTGGGATTGAAGACTCCAAAGGAAATTTGGGACAAATTGGAAACCCTGTATGGAAAGCAGGATGATTTGAGAGTATACTAGCATGAAAATGAGTTGATGTCTCTCCAACCTTCCAATTTCTAGACCTTGAATGATTTTTTCACAAAGTTCAAGCACATTGTCTTACTGTTGAAGCAATGTAAGGTGAAGAAGGAGGATGATCAGCTCATCCTCACCATTCTCGCTAAACTTGAAGCTGATTATTAGGTGTTTGTCTCTACATTCTGTGTGGGGAAGCTCACAACCCTTGGATGGAAGATGCCTTCTCTCAATGCCTTCATTGAGTCCCTAACAAGTGAACATGATAAGCTTGTCTAGATGGGGATCATCATATCCTCCCGTGATCAAGCCCTCTATGTCTTAGGGCCCAAAGATCTGAAGGGTAAAGGAAAGCAACATAAGAAACCAAAAACCAAATTCAAAGATCCTAAGCCTAAATTTGAAAACCAACAGCATGAAGAGCCTTTTGGCTCGAAGAGGAACAAAAACAAAGGGCATCATGGGAAGGAAAAAGTCAAGTGTTCATACTACGGGAAGGGCTTCCACCCTAAACATGCCTACATGAAAAAGAAACTTGATGAAGCTACTTCTCTTCTTGAGAAAAATCACATCAATCTTTCAAAAATCTTTCGGAGGAGAGATCGACAAAAGCGGGAACCACAGCATGAAAGAGGCCATGCTCTCATGGCAAGCACTTCGATGTCCAAAGCACTCTTGATAGATTCTGGAGCTTCAAATCACATGATGGATGAAAGAGAATATTTCTCATCTTTGGAGACTAACAAATCCATTCCCATCGACATGGGAGATGACTCCACAATCATATCCGAAGGACAAGGTACTGTAGATCTTGAGCATGGTTATTTTTCCAATGTTTTGTATGTACCATCTCTTGCATCAAACCTCCTAAGTGTTTATCAAATGACACATACAGGAGTGCCCAAGAGAGTCTCCTTTATCCCATATGATGTATAGATCATAGAACTTGCATCCGGAGAACTTGTAGCAAAAGGCCTTGCAAACCATCATGCAAAAGCTTACGAGTTCTCCCATTTTGTGGCGGACGCAAAGGCCACCGCATTGCTGACTCGTGGAAATGAATTTAGTAGACTGTGGCATGAGAGGTTCGTCCATATGAACTTCAAATAATTGCAGCAATTACATAATAATTCTATGGTTTAAGGCCTCTTGGTCATCAAATACACCACTGGAATTTGCAAGGTCTATGTTGCTGGAAAGCACCCTGAGCATAAGTTTGATCAGGTTAAGGCAAGCCGAGCATCATGCATATTGGGACTGATACATTCTGATATAAGTAGTCCCATGCCTATCACATCCATGAATGGATCAAGGTACGTTTTGACTTTCATTGATGACTTTTCCAGATACACATGGGTCTTTTTTATCAAAAAGAAATTGGAAGTCTTGGAAAAATTTACTGAATTGAAGGCCTTGATTGAGAATGCATATGGAAAAAAGATCAAGATTTTGAGATCTGATAATGGCAGGGAGTATGTGAGTAATGAGTTACTGCATATATGTCCCCAAAGTGGTATTTAGATCCAGCATTCATTTCCCTACACTCCCCAGTAGAACGGTGTAGCGGAGAGGAAGAATCGGTCTCTCAAGGAGATGACCACCTGTATATTGGAATCAAAGAAGTTGGCTGAAAATTTGTGGGCTGAAGCTATGAATGATATAGCATATATTCAGAATAGAGTGCCACACTCATCCATGAAATGGAAGACCCCTTTCGAAGCATATTTCAGACACAAGACGGATGCGTCGAATCTGAGGGTGTTTGGGTCCACTGCATGGGCCCAAATTTCGCTTGATAAAATGAGGGCTTTGCAATCGCAAAGCATAGAATGTATGTTTATTGGATATCCTGATGAATATAAAGGTTTCAAGCTATTGGATATCAAAACAAAATATATCATCATTGAAAGGAGTGTCACGTTTGATGAGCCTCTTCATGAGGTAGAACTAGTGAAGGAGAAAGATGTTGAATTTCGTTCCTATTCTACTGAATATTTGGATGATGTAATTGGGGGTGATGACCCTGATTTGGATCCTTTGATTTCTGATATTAGTGAACAGAAAAAATTAGATGCTGAATTAGAATCTGAAGTACAAAATCATATCCCAACTTGGGCCCGACAACCACTCTCCTCTGCAGGTGATGACATTGGAAATCCGGATGATCCAAGGAGAACCCGGTCTGACTTCCAAAGAGCAGGTATTGAAATATCTTGTCCTGATTATTTGCTGTCTGAATATTGTTATTTGATGATAATTTCAGACCCTAAGTCTTACTACCATGCTCAGAAGGATCCAAGATGGCAAGTTGCCATGGATGAAGAGATGAATTCTCTTAAAAAAAACACTACTTGGGAGCTAGTTTCTCTTCCTCCGGGGAGGAAATTGGTTCAATGCAAGTGGGTGTTTTAGAATAAGGTTGATGCTGATGGAAGCACCTACAAATATAAGGCAATTATAGTAGCAAAAGGTTTCTCCCAGGTCCAAGGTGTGGACTACCATGAGACTTTTGCACCGGTTGCAAAAATGGACTCCATCCGCCTAGGTTTGGCAATTTTTGCATCTAAGCACTGGGAAGTGCATCATATGGATGTTAAGTCTACCTTTATGCATGGAGATATTCATGAGGAGATATACATGAAGCATCCTGAGGGATACATTTTTTATCCATCTTTGGTTTGCAAGCTAAATAATTCACTATACGGGTTAAAACATGACCCAAGAGAGTGGTATTCCAAGATGGATGCCTTCCTTCTCTCACAAAAATTCCAAAGGTGTAAATCAGATCCAAATGTGTATATACAGTAGTCTGATGGTAATTTGATTATTATTGTTTTATATTTTGATGACTTGCTGATTACAGGTAGCACAGTTACTTCTATTTCAGTCATCAAAACTACTCTCCACAATGCATTTGAAATGAGCGATTTGGGGCTCGAAATTGAGCAAAATTTTGATGGGATAATGGTTACTTAGTCCAAATACATATCAGAAATATTATTCAAGTTTAACATTTCTGAATTTAAGGCTTATCCATTCCCTTTCCTTTCAGGGATCAACCTTGAAGAAGGAAAAAGAACACCTCCCATGGACTGCATTATTTGTCAACAACTAATAGGTAGCTTACTCTACTTGACTCATTCTCGACCTGATATCTATTATGCCATGAATGGTGTGTCAATATACATGTATCAGCCTCATGAACTTCATTGGAAGGCAGTTAAGAGGATCCTCCAGTATATTCAGGGAACCAGGACCTACGACATTCACTATGCTGCAGACTCTGAGCTAGAGCTGGTTGGTTACACAGATTCCGATTGGGCAATTGATTCTACTGATTAGAAGTATACTTTAAGATATGTATTCATGTTTGGTGGTGGCCCCATTTTCTGGTCCAGCAAAAAACAGGCTTCCATAGCTTTGTCTTCAGCAGAGGCCAAGTACCGAGGAGCGGTGAATTCTTGCATCCAAGCTGTTTGGTTGCAAGGCATTCTTTCAGAGTTTGATCTTGGTAGTAATTTTTCCATTGTACTATTTTGTGACAACCAAAGTGCTATTAAGATATCCATAGATCCAGTTACCAGGTGGAGGACCAAGCATGTAGAGATACACATGCACTATATTAGGGAATTAATGCATGACAGGACCATAATTCTACAATACTGCCCAACTGATGAGCATATTGTAGACATCTTCACCAAGTTATTTTTAGAAAATAAGTTCACTTACCTCCATTCATTATTGGGGGTGAGTTCATCAGGGTGATCAGACTACTTTCAGTGTTCAGCTTGAGGGGGGTTTTTCCCACTGGGTTTTCCGTTTTTTTCCTCACTTAGATTTATTTTTGAGAATTGTTTGAGTTACATTATTGTACAAGGTGACCTATGGCCTTTGTTTCCAGGGCCCTATAATTTCATGAACTTTATGTTTCTACTTCTCCTGAGTATAGCTTAAGGGGGGTTGCTGGAGACATTTACCCACCATGCACACTTAATTTGGTCAATTTGGCCTTGTTAAAACACTATCCTAAGTTTTATTGACTTAATTGGAATCATAGGAGCACTATATGACATCAGCATGAGCACACCCACACCTACCTTCAGTCAAGGAGGCCAATTAAGCCTTCTCCTTCATTTGGGGAGGCTAACTGGAGCACTCCATGGGTGATCTAAGTGTCATAAATGCACCTAATTTCTAACTGATGGTTACAATCAGTTAATCTGAGTGGTGAAGGTGCCTCCATTCATTATTTTGATTATTTTATTAATATTTAATGAACTAGAGTCAACAAGGGCGCCTCCAACCACCTCTGATGGCCAATTTGACTTCAGTTATCCTCATCGGGGTTCATTGGAGTTAATGATGCACTACCACTTGTTGGTTGGCATGTAGTGACATGTATCTGAGCTAGTTTATGTTAGACTCAGTTATCCATTGCACTCCGACTTCAGTTAGGACTTAGTTGAGTCAATCAGGACTTGAATCAGTTGGTTAACTAGTGTGTTTACTGTGGCTTAGAGTCAGTTAAGCTACACCCACTCATTCAATTCAAATTACCTCCTTGGGAATTTGAATTGTCTTGGCATTCATGCACCTTGCATGACCATTGTATTGTATTAATCATGATTCATTTGATTATACAGAGCTACTACTTCCATTGCAACACCATTTTGCCAATTTTATGCATAATTGTCTGAATTCTTTGTGAGACTGTGTTTTTAGTCCCTAGACCATTGTGACAAATTAAAGGATTGTAATGTTCTTTGGATTAAACAAGTTCTATTAAACAAAATGATTCTAGTGCATATATACTTCTTTTTCTCTTTCTAATGTTTTATAGATAAAGTACATTGTTGATTTAGGTGTTTGACAATAGCCATTTTTTCAATTTTGATAAAAAAAGAGAGGGAAAAAGGTTGTGCTTTCCTTGCTCAAAGTTCATAAAATGAAAAGAGAAAAAATTAAAACATTTTGGAAAACAAATTTTGCATTTCATAAGTGTTTCTTTTCATTAAAATAGTAAAGTATTTTTCTTCGGTTTATACGTAGTTATATTCTTGTAGTGTTTATTTCTTAAATCAAATGATTAAAGAAAATTTTGTCAATATCAGTTTACAGAGATCGGCCCAACCACTTTGTTGGATTCAACTGAGATCCTATACTCTCTTCTCATGCAAACTATAATGCCTTGAAATCCACCCAATCTTGGATTTCAGCCTTCGTCGGATGCCACAACATATCCCTCACCAAAATGATTCATGGTCTCGACAACAGAACCGTTGTTGGCTTCGAACCCTCTTCAACCTAGGTTAAGTCCCTCTAAGGCATGCAACAGAGCCCAAGATATCATCCTGACACAGCAAGGATCAATCCGTAGCATCTACGACCCAAATGCAGTCTCACCTGAGATATATTTTATTGGGTAACTGCCAGAACCAATTTTTCGCAGTTGGGTGGGGGATTTCGGGTCCCTTGGTCTTAGACCAAGGTGCTTAACATAGGCTGATGGGTGGTATATTTACACTTATTTTACACAATAAGTTGTGACACAACTCATCATTCGAAGGGTATTATAACAACAAGCCCGATGCAGCATAGGCACATTCAACAATAACAGTGCGACAAATACATATAAATTCAATCATAAGCAAACACATAAGCACATATAAATAGTAACATATACATGCGACTTAATCACATTCATCATTCACGCATTTGACACAACATCTATCATGGAAACCCATATGGGAAAACCACAAAGGTACTCTTCATTTTTCATGATAAATATATGGCACCTTTGGTCTATGCACTAAGCTGCAGACTCTATTCTAGATCTCACTTTCTTATCTATACATACTTCTTCCTCCTCTCATGCTCTCTGATCTTATATTTACTACTCTTCCTCTACTAGACTCTATTGATGATCCACACACAACCTGAATCGTCTCAAATTCCTCTATGACTCTAGTGTTAATCCACACACATCCTAGATCGACTCAACTTCCTCTATGACTCTATTGTCAATCGACACACAGCCTAGATCGACTCAACTTCCTCTATACTCTTGCACACTCAATTGAAAGGTATTCAACTCCTCTCTATGACTCAACATACTAACAAAAATATAATCATATTGTCACTAAATGACTAGATGCTACCGGGGCTAACATAAACAGACCCTCCGTAGGCTAACCTGCATACATCTTGGGTTCCTCCTTTTATAGACTCTTACACGTCGTTCTCAGCCGACTTCATATAGTTAGCCAACATGTTGCCTTTCCTATTTTATTGGCATATGTTAGCAGGCACTAACGACCCAATTTACAAAGATACTTTCATACATGCGAATTTCGTTGACTCTAGTCGTCCTCGTACCCACGATCTTTATGAACTGTCGTGGCATGTGGTCCATCCTATTTGCGGTGTGGGGAGTGGTTCTTTCCATTTCAGATGCCTTCAAATATAGTACAATATTCATGCTAGGTCATATCTCTACCAACAAAGTTGAGATAACAACTTTATGGGCATTGTTAAAGGTTTCCCTCAGCAAAAATATCTCTCGGTTATAGATATTTGAGGATGAAAAAAAGGTTATTGATTGGGTGACCTACAAAATTCATATTTCTACTCCTCATTTACAACATCTTCTCTATACAATTTGATTTCAACTAGAGTCATTTGAGTTCACTTATTTTACGCATATCTATTGTGAGCTAAATTCCGAAGACAATAGGCTGTCAAAATTTGATCTAGATTTGGAGCCCGGATTGATTGATTTTCAAGAGATAAAAAATATACTAATTAGTGACTTCGCACTATTAAATTAACTTCTCTTGATCTCATTTGTGATGAACTGTTTGTAGTGGAAATCGATCTGTATGTTTTGATGTATAGTTTTTGAAGTATATGCTTCATGGTATATGCTTCTTTCGATTATATATATATACAGTCTGTCAAAATACAAAATAGTGGATTTAGTATTAAAAATCAGGGATTTTAACCTCTCTATCTATTATCATCATCATAAAACATATATATGGACCATATATAGCCCATGTTTCTTGTGGTAACATACAATGGTGTTTTCCACTCTCTTGAAGAGTCGTACCTAGGAACAATGTACTCCTACTACTAATATCAATATCCTATCTAGAAGTTCCACGATCTCTACCATGGGAACCTTCTCGGTTAATGCGATCAAATTCGTAAGGACATTGGATAATGTTACATTTTTATCTATGGGTTCCTCCATTTGGATCCTACATTTGTATCGTGTGAACCCATAAGGTCGAATTGGTCCAATATCTGTACATGATTGATGTTTAGTCAGTATCCACTACCAAAAATATGTTGTTGACATAAAATTTTATAATTAAGAAAACAATTTAAAAAAGAACTTAACGATTGCACCTAGTGCACTTTAGGGAGGGACTACCATATCTATATTTTTGTCAAAGTATACCCCTAAATAGGTATAGTTGTCGATCGATATCACTTGGCACTCCCAAAAAGTGAATAATTCATCCTCATATGGACTTAGAGTCCATCCTCTTCCTAATCCCAACATTAATCCTATCCATCTAATCATCACAAGCTCTTGTAAAGCACATGGATCTAAATATAATCGTTTGTTGATGTAAGGTACCCACTTGAAGAAGAAGCATATAGGAGTCTCTCAAAGCCAAATACTTTCATCTCCCATGTTTGGCATTCTGTTAGTTGAGATTTCAGACATCCCAACAATGCAGTACACTAATCATATACTATAGGAAGCAAACAATCCACAACATAAAACATATATTTCCAAGAGGCCCGGTGCAACACTTCTACCCCATAATGTGGGTAATGGTTTTTACTATAATATTTTGTAATGTCCCTTTTTCAAAATTTTATTACAATGAACAATTTTTCACTTTTTTCCCTATTTCGACCTTTGACTAGTTTTGATGTCTACGTCTCCAAATTAGCCCAAATGCTCCCAATATTCTCAAAGGGTGTATGAATGATATTAATACTTGAATATTATGTTTAGGGATGATTTATGACCCTCCAATTACTTCTGAATTTTTTTTTAATATTATGATCAAAGTAGGAGTCTTTACTAGCAAATTGGGGTTCCAATTCCCCCTGGGTAAATTCTGGAAATGGCTTCTCAAATGCTCCCAAACCCACTCTAATTTATCAAATGAGGAATAGGATATGTAAGGTAAATATTTAATTTCTGATATCCATCATGTTTCAGTTTATACAGGCTGTTATGACCCTCTCCCAAACAGCTACAAAATCACTAATTCGACCCTTGGGGAAAAAGCACCAAATCTTCCCCAAATGCAATAAAACTGAGTAAAATGGATTCAAATGCTTAAGTAATGAAAAGGAAACTTATAATACACATTAATTACTGGTCATTTATAATAAATATATCAGAGATACATTCTTCCATTCGAAATAATCAACATTACCATGGCATACATCAATATAGTGGGGAAATGTTCATTGTTTGCTCATTAATAGTCATTTTGACATAAAAATATTGGGTATTTATACCTGATCCTTTATAAGAATGAATAAAAGATAATATTTAATGTATTTAAATCATAAATAGAGCAGGATAATATCTCCCAAAGAGTACAATAGCTCACCCAAAGCGTAATCCCTCCATGAGCAAGAATATGCAATAAAAACTGGAAATGGTTGAGAGAAAGTGTTGTAATAGAAGGAACCACGAGATTCACTGTATATTACACCTGAAAATAAAACTCCATTAAATCTCCATGAAATACCTTATTGGCCTCTCCAAACACCAACTTGGATGGGAATCTTTCACCCTCGAAATTGGCTAAGGCAAGAAACTAGTCATCCACTAGCTCTCACAATTCACAAATGCAAATTTCTCAAATGAACAAAATCCCTTATCTTGGTTGATCCCTGTATTTTATAAAAACCCTTAGAATTATAAGGTTTCCAACACATCCCCAAACTCAATCCAATTCGAATGAGGGTGTGTGCTCAATCTTTTCCATGTGTCCTCCCTTTCCTAGCCTTCCATTTTCCTCCAATTCGAGTAGGATCGCATTGAGATTCCCCAAATCACATGAGAGCCCCATTGGATTCTCTATTTTGACATGCCATGTCATATATGTCATATTTCAGACTTCATATCTAGTTTTTGTCATAAGTGTCATAGCATCTTCAACATTGTTGTCATAGATCTAGGGAATCTAGTCCAAGTGTCTCGCTAGCTCCAAAATGACTCTTCCTCTCCCATGTAAGTTACATTTCCTTCCAAATTCGACCTATGATGAATATTTACAAGTGTATTATCCTTCCAACTCATCTAAGAACCTTTAGGCTTCCCATGGATTCGAAATTGAAAGAAGAGGATGCCATGTGGCACAAAATTTCTAGCTTGGGTGGGCCTCATAGTCTCCTTGTGTCTCCATGCTCCATTTCCAATTGAATTTTCTCTTGTATTTATTTAATAATATCCTTTATTAAATATTTATTCCATTGTAATGTCTGAACATCATTTATTATCTCCTTTATAAAAATTCCAAATGTATCCAAACAACCTAGGGAACTAGTAGGATTGATGGAATTGTCCTGCTATGCAATTATTTGAATGGGGACATTACATATTGAGGCTTAAATCCTCAATATATTTGATTGGAACTTGTAAACCAATATTTTGTGACCACACTTTGTAGAACACTTACACATATTCATTGGTGGTCAACCACACAATACTGTGTGCTTTGAAGTTTGGCACTTCTCCTTGGTGGTAGATACCGATAAAAAGTATATGTCTTCAACCTCTATGTTGATAGGTTGATCATCAAGCATGAAATAATTTTCCTCCATATCCCAGTATCCTATCAAAATTTGAAACAAGTAAGCACACATATTTTTCACTAAGAAAAATTTCACCAATATGCAAGTATGAAGTGTTGCCATCACTTTGAGGCATTTGAGAACATGATTATCAATCTCTTCATTTTCCCTTTTCCTCCTTTCTCTCACAATCCTACAAGATTCAAGTAAATTTTTAGTCCACATTTTAATCCCCCCCTTACATAGACATATGTGTGCTATAGTGTACACATGAACATATATATATGTGTCATGTAGTGCATTGACATGAGTATGAACTGACTAACACATGCCTCGCATCAAAGCAGCATAGGTATGGAAATTTTTCCAAGCATGGTTCCTTAAAGATTAAAAATTATAAATGAAATGCAACAAAAATAATCTGAAATGAAAGAGGAGGGTAATATATTCTACTTGGATTTGACGACACCCTGAATGGTCACTTACAACCTCCAAAATAGACACTTGAAGATCAAGTTCCAATGCACACCAAAAACTCAAATTTTCCAATTTAGCAAATGAAATGGTGAAAAACATATTTTAACCTAATATATATTTTATTTTTACCCACTTTCCATTAGTTGGTGTTGAGGCCTGGAAAATCGTAGGCAACAACAGTAAGGGATTCTCCCCAGTAACGTTCCCAACTAGCCCATTACTGTTTGGTATGGGGAATCCGTCCGATTTGCGGTCTGGCTACCGTAGGTCAAGTAACAAAAATAAAAGGTTTTACCGGTTGCGGCCCGGTCCACTGTGTATATTTTTGTGTTTTTAGTTTTAAGTATGATAAGCAAGTGCCTATCTAAAATGCAGATTGATAAAGAATACGAGGAGCGGTCACAATGTGATGCGCAGGTTCTTACCTCTCATCTTAAACTCTCTCGCATCTAAATCACACACAACAAGAAATTAAAACTAACTACCTAACCTATCCCTAGGGAGCAAAATTGTCATTCATTAATGAGTAATGTATTTTGTACATGCATTATGAAAAATCACAAATAGCTGATACTTCTTTCAAAACACATGAACATTAAAGATATTTGAACAACCAGATAGCTAATTGTTTATGAACAACATTCATTACTCATAGTGGAAATTTTCATAAAATAAATCAGAGAACATTCATACAAGAACATAGGTTCAAAGAGTTAGAACGATCTCACCGTTAATGGACACAAAGCTAAAAACGAAATAGTTCCTCTTCAACAAATCCATAGCACAACATTTGAACATTCCGCCAAGCTTTCTCCAACAGGAAAATTGTAATTATCTATTGCAAAAGGAAATAGTTCTTCTTAGAATATGTGCTCACAAATCTCACTGGGAAAAAGTCCTTTCTTCCCTCTAATTCTCCTATATTTATACAAACAACAAAACTTTTGGGTTGCCCCCCCACGGGTGACCTTTGGGCTCCCCCAACCGTTTAATCTCATGATTTTGTCCTTTGTGAGTGCTCATGATTCATACAATACGTTAGATTTTAGATTAAGATTTACAAGCACTTTGTAAAAAGGGACCGTCTTGGTAACTGATGAGCCATTTCCAAGCCTAGGCCTCTGCTGCTATCAATTCTATTCAATAACCTATTGATCGCAACCTTTCACTATCTTCCGTCTGTGAGCAACATCTTTGCTTCTGACTTTTCTTTTAGAAACGTCTTCTTCACAGCAAAAATCATCAAACCGAATCTAAAAATCTTCTAAGTCTGTTTGCAGTTAAACAAAAAAACTCAACATTAATATGGATAACATTCAAGAAAATGTAAACCACACTATTAATGAGACTAAGCATCAAACATGTGACCCTGCGTTGTGTTCTCATCACAAAAATGCTAACAAGAATCAGAAACCACCGTCACCCACAAAAGGGGTTAAGAACTCACAAAACCGCGGGAAAAACCCTTATCGGCGGCTTGAACCATTAAAGCATCAGCAGGATAGTTTTATTCACAGCCACAACGGTAGGTTTCAGATAGACAACGAGTTTCGCGAGACCATTAAGCCTATCAACATCGGAAAGACTAAATACTAAAGCATTGGGCGAAAAAACTCCTTGTCGGCAAACGGAACAACATAAACATCGGGTGGTTAGTTCACTAAAACATCGCAATGGCAGAAACTGTATAGACTAAGGGTTCCGTAGTCACATAAAACATAACGGCGAAAACCATGACAAAACATCGTCGAGCGGAGCGGTTATACGGCGGACATTTAGTTCACTCGAGAGCCGCAATGGCGGAAAACAATCAGACTACAGCCTCCGACTTACTGTTCAACAGACTTCCGACATCGAAAACAAAAATATATCATTGCAAAGCAAAAAGGTTTGAGCCAATAAAACCATGCATCGGTGGACGTAATAACTGTCCATCAACTCGTTCTCTATTTGTCCTCCGAAACGACGGTTGCATAGACAACTAAAGCTTCGATTCAAACATGAATAGGCTTCCGATAGCAAGTAGAAAAATCATTGAAAATGTTAAGTGCTTGGAAAACTTTAAAGTTGTGCAGCAGTTAAACAGTTCGTTTCATCTCCGAAACAGTGGTAGCATAGAGAATAAAAACCCCGACTGAAACTTAAACCAAACTTCGACAGTGATACAATCGAAATAGAGGGAAATTGCTAAGTTCCACAGTCAAAGCAAGGTCATTCAACTTTCAAGATGAAATAAAAAACAATCAACCTCAAAATCCAAATTTATAGTAGAGAAAACATAGTTCAGGAATCCAAACACTCCCAGGAAAGATAAAATAAAAAGGAAGGTCCAAAATTTTAAAAATTTGGGAAAACACTTGCAGCTGCAACAATTGGCGACTACCTGGTGAACCTAGATCTCTAGAAAATTTATTCCTTAAGCAATAGACTATTTAACAATAAAACCAACATGTTGAATTCTTCTAGATGTCTGGATTTCCCAAGTGGAAAATATATGTACCTTTAATCATTGAGGGTAGTCCAATTTAGGAAAATGGAAACCAAGATTTTAAAGTCAAGATAACTCTTTTGAGGCCAGGAATATGAGTTTCATTATTACCTCTATCTTCAGGTAGCTTCCAGCTTGGACACCATAGGATTGTAACATATGGTAAACATAAATATTCATTTGTTCCTCATTCCCATGCCATTTTGCACTTTTGTGCTTTTGGACTTCTTTTTTTGTCCTTTTTGAGTCCTCCTGCATGCCTTTCTTTCTGAATTTTTTATTCAGGCTCCTCTATCCATGGTGTCCTTTTGTGTGAGAGATGTATTTAATTTTCAGCTCATGGACGGAGAAGAACTTTTTGGCAGCTTTGTACTCATATGGTTCAGTACTTTGTTTTGATACATATTGCTTTCTTTAGGAGTTTTTTGACTCCTACTTTCCTTTTGGCTTCAAATTCTTGGCATGGGATTATTTATATATAATATATGGTTTACCTTGCTTCCTTTCCATGGGTCTTTTACTGTCACCCCCTAAGAAATTTTTAAATGTGAGATGGATGGAGCCTTGAAAGAGTATTCCAGAACTTTTGATCCTGAGTTATTTTACAAGGATTAAGTAGGACTTCAATGTGTTCATAGCCATTTAGGAAAACTATTAAACTAGAAGAAATTCTTTCAGATAAAACAATAGCACACAGTCTTATAATTAAGGATTTTAGTTAATCCAGAATTCTGATGCTCTCCATGCAACCAAAAGTTTGCCTCTTTTATTGAAATCAACCAAGATCTAACTAAAACCAACAGCAATAAAATAAATCAAAAATAAACAAACAAAGCAAAATATTTATGTACAAAACAAAAGAACAAAAACTCAAGAAAAATAAGGTTTGAGAACTAAACTATTTACTAGTAAGTTCTCTTCCCGCCCCTGTAAATCTTGCAATTTATAGGTTGAGGGGCCAAGTTTTGTCGCAATTTGGAAAGGGCCTACCCATAACTGTTGAAATTTCATGTGTTTTCCTTTCTCATCATGGGGGTGGTCCCATTTGAGAACCAAATCTCCCACCTCGAATTCTTTTGTTCTAGCTTTGTGTTTATCAAACCATCTCTTTACTACCTCCTGTTGTTGTTTAAAACGTTCTCTGGCCTTAGATCTAGATTCCTCTGCCTTCAAAAGATTATGTATCCTTATTTGCAAGACTTCATTATCTGATCCTTTGGATTCCTGAGCTATTATGGAAGAGGGTAGCATGATATTGGGGGGTAGAATGGCCTCTTTTCCATAAACAAGGGTATACGGGGACACACCTAACGAAGTCTTGGGGGTGACCCTGTTATCCCAAAGAGCATTTGGTAATGCTGAGTGCCAACTCCTCTAGTTTTATATCACCATCTTTTTTAAAATCCTAATCAGATTCTTGTTCGTAGATTCAGCCAAACCATTTCCCTGTGGATAGTAATTTGCAAAGTAATGCAACTTAATTCCTTTCTCGTGAGCAAATTCAGTTAATCTAATAGAGGAAAAGTAAGTAGAATTATCAAAAACTAAAGAAATTAGAACTCCAAACCTGGTCATAATATGATCTTGCAAGAAGTCCATGACCGCATCTTCATTTACTTTACACAACGGAATGGCTTCGACCCAACGAGTGAAGTAGTCGGTTGCCATCAGAATATATTTGTGTTGCAAGGAAGAATTGGGCTTTATCTCTCTAATGATGTCCATCCCCCATTGCTCAAAAGGTTTTGTTATCATTACAGGCTTTAATGGTCCTGTTGCTTTAACTTGTCTTCCACCACACCTTTGGCAGATGTCGCACTTTCTAACATGGGCATGTGCATCTTTGAACAGTGTGGGACAATAGTATCCGGCTCTAAGAATTTTATGGGCTGTTGTATCTCTGTAGAAATGTCCTCCAGCAGGCCCATCATGTAAATCTATCATGACCTTCTTCACATCTTCTTTCTCTAAGCATCTAAGAAGAACTCCATCATAATTCTTTCTGAATAATATTCCTTCAATAATCTAATATGAGGCTGATTTAAGACGCAGTGCTCTTCTTTGCTTATAATTCCAATGTTCCGGTAACAATCCCGCTTGAAGGTAATGCACAAGGTCTCGATACGAGGAGTCCAGAGCTATGAAAAGAGGACATACATCCATCAAATATAACTCAGCTTCGTCTTCCCAGTCATGTTCTTCATTGTCTTTACTTTCACTCATCAGTTTGCACAATCCTTGCCCTTTAACTATGGAGGCTGGCTTGAATTCGAGGTCATACTCCTATAGAGCTGTTACCCAGTTGCCTTTTCTTTCTCCTCACTCCTTTTGTATGAAAAGAGACCTCACAGCTGGGTGTGGGATGATTACCTTTATCCGGTTCTTAAGTATGTATGGCCTGAATTGTTTTACCGCTTTGAACATGGCATAAGCTTGTTTATCCACAGCTGGGTAATTCAATTCCCCCCCTATAGATCAGTGCTCATAAATGATATGGGGAACTCATCCTTCCCATCTTCCTTCTGGGTAAGCACAGCTGCTAGTGAATCATCGGATCCGAAAGTGTACAAAATAAAATCTTTCTCAAAATCTGGACTTTTGAGGGAGGGTGCCTGCACAACAGCTGTCTTTATTTTACTAAATGCGTTCTTCTCTACATCATTCCACTTGAATTGTACACTTTTCTTTACCATTTGCTGCAAAGGTTTAAAAATTTGAGCGAAAATTGGCACAAACCTTCGCACAAAATTTATTGTCCCCATAAATGACTACATGCCCTTTTTAGTATGGGGTAAAGGAATCTGTTCGATAGCTTTGATCCTCTCTGGGTCTATGGAGATCCCTTTCTTAGATACCACATGGCCCAACAACTTACCTTCGATAACAGCAAACACGCACTTCTTGGGGTTTAGTGAGATACCATATTTTCGGCAGCGTTCCAAAATCTGCTTTAGATGAAATGCATGTTCCTCTCTTTTATTTGAGAATATCATGATGTCATCAAGGTATACTACAGCATTGCGGCCAATCAGACCACGGAAAGCTATGTCCATAGCCCTCTGGAAAGTAGCTCCAACTTTTATGAGTCCAAAGGGCATCCTTCTGTAAGAAAAAGTTCCCCACCTGGTTCTGAATGTCGTTTTAAGTCTGTCTTCTTCAGCTACTAATACTTGATTGTAGCCTGAGAATCCATCTAATAAAGAGAATAATTTACAACCCAAAACCATTTGTAATATATATTCCATGGGTGGAACAGGATAATTGTCTTTATCTGAAGTGCGATTTAAATTTCTGAAATCCACACATAGCCTAATTTCTCCAGATTTCTTCCTTACCGGTACCAGATTTGAAACCCATTTCGAGTGTCTAACCTTGAAGATAATTCTAGCATCCAATAGTTTCTTAACTTCATTCTGGATTAAAGGTTCTAATTTTGGATGCATTTTCCGTAAAGGTTGTTGATAAGGTTTGATTCTAGAGCTGATGGGGATAACATGTTGGATAATATTGGTGTCATATGTCTTCAGATCTTCATATGTCCAGGCAAAAACATCTTTGTATTGTTTGAAAAGACTGATAAACTTATTCCTTTCACCCGGGGAGAAAAATTTTCCCAAATTCACATATTTAGGCGCAATTTCAGTCCCCAAATTAATCAACTCGAACTATAGAGATGAGCTATGAGTCTTCACATTCACTGGCCTCCTGAATTTCTCGTTTAAATCAAACATTCGCTCCAAAGTCCTGACTCCTTTAGGAATAAAATTATTGAATTTTAGCTCGGCTTGATGTTCTTCATCGTCAATGATTTCCCCTTTGAAGGTCTCATCATTTGTCAGGCATTCTAGAATCTACTGGTCATCATCGAACACTCATAGATTGGTGATCATATCTGGCACTGAAGGCCTGAAAAATAATTCAACAGAGCACCGATTATTAGAGGGCACAAGCCTCGCAGCTGAGGTGGCCAATAAGTCAGTTGCTACATTCTTAAGTCTTAGAATCGATACAACGTTAAATGCATTAAAACATTTAAGTAAATTCCATACTTCATTTTGATAAGCTTTTAAATGAGGAGAAATGTAATGTATTTGATTTCGAATTTGTTTAACAATTATTTCAGAATCTCCAAGCACTTTCAGATTTTTTGCCTTTAATTCAATTGCTTTTCTTAGTCCCTAAACTAATGCTTCATATTCAGTTGTGTTATTGGTACATACAAACTCTAACCTACATGAAAGAAAATGTTTGCTTTTCTTAGGGTCAATTAGGACACAGCCGTCTCTTGACCCCTCTAAAGTTTTAGAACCATCAAAGAAAAGCGTCCAAAAATCGCTAACTGCTACTCTGCGAGAATTAACATCTACATCTACAGCTAAGTCTACTATTTTACAATCAATTTCATAAGCCTGTGAAAATCGAAGGAGATCAGGCTGAGCATCTGATGTATCACTGGCTTCTTCCGCTTGATAGTTTCCTGAATCTAGCTCAATAAAGTAATTTCCCAAAACACAATCCACTGGTTCATTTTTACCTTCGAACTGAGTAGCATTGTGTTTCATGTGGGGCTCCCTCAAAACTTTAATTTGATTTGGGATTCCTTTATATGGTAGCCACAAATGTGACCAGTCTGAGGCAAAATATCCTTTCAGCTTTGCCGACCAATCTCTGCTCAAAACAAGTCCATAAGCTTCCGGTATGTCAGCCACCACAATATCAATGAATTGACATACCTTATCATTTGAAGATAAGTGAATGAGAACATCCTCCATTTCCCCAATTACCTTCACATTTGTTCTATCCAACTGAACGACCCTCCAGGTAGACGGTTTAGGTTGTCCATTTATCTTTTTGCAGACCGACAACGTCATGACATTGACTGATGCCCCCAAGTCTACTAGGCAGTTATGCACGTTGTGGTTGAAAATTTCAAAAGTAAGGAGAAAAGGTGGAGTCTTGCATTTAGGCTTACCTCCCATACTTGCTTCACCAATTTGTTCTCCTTGGGGCTGATTGTCAGTGGGCAGCCCCTCCTTTGATATTTCAAGTGTTTTCAATAGCTTTTCTTTCTGCTGCGACACATTGCACATCTCGAATAACGAGATATTTTCCCTTACCTTTTTTATATCCTCCACAATGTCATAATCCATCTTATGCTATGTGAGATTCATTTTAACATTATTTATCTTTTCTTCAATGGGCTTAGTAGGCATGTTGATCTCTCTAGGATTTTGACTGGTGATGGTAAATTCCGGAATTTTATTAGCTGTGGTGTTTTTTTGAAATTTTTTAACATTCTTTTGAAGTCTCTTGATCTTTGGGAGCACAAGACTGTTTTCCTTAATCAACCCCTGACTTCTCATCGTTATATTTGTTTCCAAGATATCTTCATATCTCAAATCCTTTTCTTCCTCCGCGTCAAACAACGATACGCAATCCCATATAACCATGGCCTCATCCTCCTGTTTTTCTATTGATTTATTGTTGTCTTTTCCTTCCTCTGCGTTATCCTCAGTTAATTTGGAATCCAACAACTGATTCATAACCAAATTCATCGAATTTATCCATTGAGGACAATTCTTTTCAAAATGGGTTTGTTGGTGAAAAGTGCAAAAGTTATCCATCCCTACCTCCGTTAAGTTCATAGATGCAGGGCTGTGCAGAGGGGGTTGGGATTGATTGTTATCTTCCCTTTTCTTGTAATAAGGCTTATAAAACTTCTGGACTTCCTTTTCCTTTTCCAAATCTATTATTCTATTAGAGAGCTTCTACATCATCTTTGCCATTCCTTCAAAATCTGGTGATTGCTCCTCTTTAGGCTTAGTAAATAACATAGCTTTCCTCCCAACAATTTTTTTCTCCCGACTGCTCAGGATAGTCTTCGATGCTTTCCTTTTCAGCATCCACTCTTTTGGCTTCTTCATATATCTCTACTAGCATAGGTTTGGCTTTCATTTTGGAAAACATGGCCAACTCAGGTCCTAGAGTTGAGGTATAATACTCAATCAGAACTTTATCCGAGGGTTTGTCAGCTTCAGAAAAATTCTTAAGATAGGTTGCGAATATTTGGGTAAAACTATGCACCTTCTCTTTTCTTTCTTTCTTTAAGGTGCACAGTCCTTTCATGAGAGCCGCATGAGTTTTTTGGGTTGCATACTTGCTTCTAAAAATCCTTTCAAAGGTATCCCAGTCTGGGATAGAGTTTGTGGGAAATCTGAAATACCATGATGCTGCTGCTCCTTTAAGGGTATGCGGAAAAAGTATACAAATGATATCCTCATGCTCCCCAACCCTCAATCCTTCTATTGCCAAATAAAAACTTTGTAAATGGTCATCTACTAACATCTTCTCATTTAGAACAAACTTAGACAACATCTTTTCAAAAGCTTGAGGTAAACCATGCAACAGAGGTGTCAGGTTCAGGGGTGATTTGGCCTTCCAAGTAGGCGGTGGATTTAGTGGGTTAGGTGGCTAGTTTACATTTACACCTGCCATGAGTCTAGGTGGAGAGTGAGGAGGTGAAGGAACAGGAGTCTGCACAGGAGAACTGTAAGGTGTGTTTGGGCCTACTTGATTTAAAGGCTGAACAACTTCCTGTAACGCTACTTCTACCAACTCTTCCAAATCTCCAACCAACACTAAATCTTCCAAGATGGGACGGTCTTTCTTCTTGTATTCTCTTCGGGGTAAATCAGGGATAATGGGTAATCCTCCAATACTCTTTACATAAGCCCACGTGTGTATTCTCAGATCATTTACTACTTGGTTGTCCACAATAAACAAATGTTCTCTATTCTCTTCAGTATTTGGATAAGGAAAACTGCTTTCAAAACTATCATTGGTGGAGTAATTTCGAGGAAATGGATTTTCCTGGCTAGCCATGCACTGGCGGCCCTCCTTCTAGCTCCAAAACTGTTGAGGCCTGGAAAATTGCAGGCAACAACAGTAAGGGATTCTCCCCAATAACGTTCCCAACTATCCCGTTACTGTTTGGTATGGGGAATCCATCCGGTTTGCGGTCCAGCTACCATAGGTCAAGTAACAAAAATAAAAGGTTTTACCGGTTGTGGCCCGGTCCATCATGTATGTTTTTGTGTTTTTAGTTTTAAGTATGATATTCAAGTGCCTATCTAAAATGCAGAGTGATAGAGAATACAAGGAGCGGTCACAATGTGATGCGCAGGTTCTTACCTCTTGTCTTAAACTCTCTCGCAGCTAAATCACAGATAGCAAGAAATTAAAACTAACTACCTAACCTATCCCTAGGGAGAAAAATTGTCATTCATTAATGAGCAATGTATTTTGTACATGCATTATGAAAAATCACATATAGCTGATACTTCTTTCAAAACACATGAACATTAAAGATATTTGAACAACCAGATAGCCAATTGTTTATGAACAACATTCATTACTCATAGTGGAAATTTTCATAAAATAAACCAGAGAACATTCATACAAGAACATAGGTTCAAAGAGTTAGAACGAACTCACAGTTAATGGACACAAAGCTAAAAATGAAATAGTTCCTCTTCAACAAATCCATAGCACAACATTTGAACATTCCGCCAAGCTTTCTCCAACAAGAAAATTGTAATTATCTATTGCAAAAGGAAATAGTTCTTCTTACAATATGTCCTCACAAATCTCACAGGGAAAAAGTCCTTTCTTCCCTCTAATTATCCTATATTTATACAAACAACAAAACTTTTGGGTTGCCCCCCCGCGGGTGACCTTTGGGCTCCCCCAAACCTTTAATCTCATGATTTTGTCCTTTGTGAGTGCTCATGATTCATCAAATATGTTACATTTTAGATTAAGATTTACAAGCACTTTGTAAAAAGGGACCGTCTTGGTAACTCATGAGCCATTTCCAAGCCTGGGCCTCTGCTGCTATCAATTCTATTCAATAACCTGTTGATTGCAACCTTTCACTATCTTTTGTTTGTGAGCAACATCTCTACTTCTGACTTTTCTTTTAGGAACATCTTCTTCACAGCAACAATCATCAAACCGGATCTAAAAATATTCTAAGTCTGTCTGCAGTTAAACAAAAAAACTCAACATTAATATGGACAACATTCAAGAAAATGTAAACCACACTATTAATGAGACTAAGCATACCCTCCATTGTGTTCTCATCACAAAAACCCTAACAAGAATTAGAAACCACCACCGCCCACAAAAGGGGTTAAGAACTCACAAAACGACGGGAAAAACCCTTATCGACGGCCTGAACCATTAAAGCATCAATAGGATAGTTTTATTCACAGCCACAATGGTGGGTTTCAGACAGACAACGAGTTCCATGAGATCATTAAGTCTATCGACATCGAAAAGACTAAATACTAAAGCATCGGGCATAAAAACTCCTTGTCGGCGAACGGAACGACATAAACGTCGGGTGGTGAGTTCACTAAAACACTGCAATGGTGGAAACGTATAGACTAAGGGTTCAGTAGTCACATAAAACATAATGGTGAAAACCATAACAAAACATCGGCGAGCAGAGCAGTTATATGGTGGATGTTTAGTTCGCTCGGGAGCCACAATGGCGGAAAACAATCAGACTACAGCCTCCGACATACTGTTCAACAGACTTCCAACAGCGAAAAAAAAATATCATTGCAAAGAAAAAAGGTTTGAGCCAATAAAACCACGCATTGGCGGTCGTAATAACTATCCATCAGCCTGTTCTTTATTTGTCCTCCAAAACAGCGGTTGCATAGACAACTAAAGCTTCGATTCAAACATGAATAGGCTTCCGATAGTGAGCAGAAAAATCATTGAAAATGTTAAGTGCTTGGAAAACTTTAAATTTGTGCAGTGGTTAAACAATTCATTTCATCTCCGAAATAGTGGCAGCATAGAGAAGAAAAACCCTGACTCAAACTTCAACCAAACTCCGATAGCGATACAATCGAAACAATGGGAAATTGATAAGTTCCACAGTCAAAGCAAGGTCATTCAACTTTCGAGATGAAATAAAAAACAATCAACCTCAAAATCCAAATTTATAGCAGAGAAAACAGAGTTTAGGAATCCAAACATTCCCAGGCAAGATAAAATAAAAAGAAGGGTCCAAAATTTCAAAAATTTGGGAAAACAGTTGCAGCTGCAACAGTTGGTTATAATTTTTATTTTTGGAGATTAATGGTGAATTTGTCTTACGATCACTGGGCATATTATATTGATTTTTATACAAGGAAATGATTATTTTTCAACTGCCATGTCATTTTGATTGGTATTTTTTCCTAAACTGACATATATAATAGGTTTTCTCACCTTTTCATTATTCATTATCAATTTTAGTTTTGAAATGCCCTAGGATATGTTTGTGAAGTTATTAGGATCTATTTCTAAATTCCATTACGATTTGTCTTAGGGTCACTTGCAACTTTCTGGCACTTAACATATGTTATTTCTTTCACAACAAAACGTCTGTTCACATGGGTACCCTAGATTAGATCATTTATTTCTTGTGTACCCATGCTACTATGTTTTTAGGATTAAGAGTATCTTGGTAGTGTCACCTCACTCTATGTTGAAGATTCAATCTTCTTCCTTATCTTATTTTGTTGGCCATGTCCTTACAAGAGACTCACCATTTTCATTTAAGTTGTAAATGCATTGCATCTTTCTCACTTGCGCTTTTGAGCCTAATATCGACTTCCAACTAACACTATTTAAATCCCTCATTTACAATCTCATCATTGTTAAGCCTTGCATCATTTTTCCTTTTTAACTTGACATGCGGTGATTGGGAGGAAACACACGCTGACTATCTTTATCCTGATCATTCTCCTTGCATTATGCATAGCTTTGTTCCTTTTTCTTGGAACTAGGTCATTCATCCTTGACACTCATTTCCTACCATGTATTTTAACATTCTCTTATGATTTTTAGGTATTTTATAATATGAAAAAGACAAGAAAGTCTAATGTTCCAAAAATATGGATTGGAAAGAGTTAGTTCTTATTTATGTATGGCAATAGTTGTTTAACCCTTGAACAAAGCACATTATCTTGAGTCATTATATTTTTAATATGGGTTTTAGTATGGATTTAGGAAATTGAACTTGTTTATGTATTTTCTCCCTAGGTTGGTTACTCTTCTAGTCATGGAGAAGTATGTCGATGTCTCATATCTCCTAGACTTATGTCTTGCTCATTCTTAATTCTATGCTGCATCAATCACTTATTGTGTCGTGCTTATGTTTAACGGAAGTTTTAACTTGTGTCAGCCACTCCTCATAATTATAAACTTGTGTTGGAAGAATGAACTCCTTTACATTCAAAAAAGAATGCTAAATCCTTGAGAAATGGGAAATGCAATGGATTAAATGAAGTATCTTTGCAAAAAGGATTTGATCTTCAAAAGGTCAAATTATGAAAATTTTAACATGTTGCGTTTGCAACCCCCCCCCCCCCCCCAAATAGTTTTCTTTTCCCTAGTAAAATATGGGTCCCTCCTACAATTTTCATACCCCACCTATATTTCATTTTTTCCTTCAAAGAGGGTTAAGTATACATTAATACTATTCCATCCTTGGGAAGGAGAAAATAGTTAAGCTCTAAGGACTTAGGAAATGTTTACAAGCATTCTGTTGCGGCCTATATCATCAAGTTATGCTGCAACGACAGCTCAAATAATTCAAAAGATAAAAAATGACAAAATAAATCAATGTAAGTTTCTGCAACAGTGATCTAAGTTAACCAATCATCCCACAACAGGCGGAACTACTTATTGTTCCCGGCCAACTGGTGTGAAATTAAAACAAAAGGTCACAGTGATAGAACTCACACAAGGAAGCTACACCGATGACATAACTCATGACACAAGGTTGCAATGGGACATCGGTGGCTTGATCTGTCATATCTCACTACAATTGTGTTCCATTGACCCTCGAATCATTGCAATTGGATATGGAAGAAACATGTTGCATCGTAAATTGAGTGGGAAGGCTGCAACGGTTGGTGTAACTCGCCAATGTGAGCTACAAAGCCAAAAATCATGCATAGCAAGTGTTGTAGTGGCATAACTAATGAAGAAATTCCAAAATAGGTGGAGTGACTAAAAAAGAGGGCCCATAAAAAGAAGTAGAGTGACCTTATAAGGGGGGAACCAAAGAAGGAAATCATTCACACTAAGAGAGGGAGATGCAACTCATGATGTAAGTCCGTAAGGGGTGACGGAGCTCAGGAAAGGAAGCCAAAAAGCAATAATTTTAACCCCCTGTTGCACACTTAGTAAGGCAAGGTCATATGAGAACAGAGGCTAGGTTCTGGGCCCTTTAGTTTTCTTATATATATGAATCCTCCCCACATTTTAGTTTGTCTCATTCAATTTCTCCCTATCCACCACACCACCTATTCACAAATCACAATAAAAGCGCCCTACAACTTTCATGGAGCATATTCTTGCCACATGTCTTTGAAGGAAAGGACACTTGTCTAAGTAGGAACTACAAGCTCTATGCCTCCAATTTTATCATTTTTTGTTTTAATTCAAAGTCAATGTATATGCTTCAAAACGACCGTAGGATTTTGGAATTGTTTCAGGCCTTTCCATAGGAGAAAAAGACCTTTTGTGCCCTTGAGGCTAATGTTTTTTTTTCTTTTCAACAATTTTTTTTTTCACTAATCGCATGCATAAAATTGGGTTTATAGAACTATATCGGTCACTCTTTATTAAAATCACCATAGATCAAGCAGACCCCTTGTGAACAAGCAAGGGAGAGATAAAACCCTCTAGCTTTAGTTTCTTCCTGCCTCATGGAATAATTCTATGTGCAAAGATGTTGATTTAAGACAATGTTTATGGCACCATTTTCTAGGGTTTTGTTTCATCCTGGGAGCCTAAATTAACGTTTAATCGATGAAATATTTCATGAAGAATAGTGTAGTTTAGGGCCTAATATCGATACAGATCATATCTGGACAACTATAACTATTGTGGCAGGAACTGCAGAAGTGGAAAGAAGATCAAATTGGCTATTTTGTTTGCATTGATATTGATTTAACTATTATAGTTTCATAGCCTTTGTTTCATGGACAATGATACTAGTTCCTATGACTCATAGGAACAAATCATGTCTTGCCGAAAGACCCAACTACAATAAAATACCATCCAATAAGTTTCATATGTTAATGAAATGGAAAAGTAATAGAAAACACTCACTCTTCTCTTGCAATTCGATGACACGAAGAGAACCACTAAGGCCAATCCTGGGTACTGATGGGGAAACATGTATCAATTCTTCCAAGAGAAATAATATCAACTAACAATCATGAAAGAGATATCATTTTTCTAGAACATAATATGGTGTGAGCTTCATAAGGTAGCAAAAAGTCCATAACTATTCCCTTGCAAATAGATAGTGAAGTGGCTCCTTCCTTGCACTAATGTGAAGAGGTGCATTATCAAGAATGCCAAAAGAGAGACCATGGTCTATTTTGAGCCAACTACCATGAGAAATTGCTATAAGTGTCTAGAAATAGACATCAACATGATATATTTATGGATGTAATCAATTTACCTTAACTATGTAACCTTTAGAAAAGTAGGCTTAGATCCTAGACAAACAAGTCCGCTAAAATGATAATGATACATACAACACCATGTCACTCAGGAATCCATATAGGATCATTGCAACCCTCTTATGTTGGTTATATGGGGAATATTAAGCAATGCATTTTAATATTGGGCGGATGCCTTTATTGTATCATGTCAATGTTTTCAACGAAAGGTTCAAGTGGTCAAACATCCTCTCAGAGCACATAAAGAATGTAGTCCTGATAGTGCAAGACATTTTCTTCAAACCACAACCATATTTTAACATTTCCTTGTATCTTATGATGTAGTTTGCACATCAAATAAGTTTCCAGGCATGGGATGGCACTGGGTCCCCATAGAAACCCCCATTCATGTATGCTACCAAGTTCTTTAGGCCCAAAATCACATCAATAATTACAAGAAAATTTGTGAGGACTTCATAGGTCTGACATATACAATTATACATGAGACATTGGTGAAGTGTATGCCTAATAATACGATTGCCATAGTAACCCAACTCGTATATTGGTACTTGAATGAAGGAGGCACTTACTTGCAGATATACGGGGTATCAGTGGAACCTAACATTATGCCCAAATATGTTACAACCTCTGTGGTCCTAAAGGAGATAACACATCAAGCATTCATAGATGGGATTGGTTTTACCCTCAACAATATGAAGAAGGAATCATGGACACCCCTAACAGTATATTTTTGGGCTTATAGGTTTGCAAAATTAAAATAATTTATTGAGTTGACTAGGGATTTGGAGAGGTACCATTTTGGAGAAGATAAATTTAGAAGGAATGTTAAAAAATGGTAACTTAATAAATCACTATGAAATCATCAAGTATCATTGGCCTTATACATATGATCAATGCACAAAATAAGAAATGTGCGGGTGAGTCCAAATTTTAGAGGACTTATCCAAGAAAGATGAAAAGGGGAAAAGCATAAAAGGGCATTCTTCTAGAAAATATGTCACCTAGGAAGTAGTCCATAAAGAAACACAAAGAGAGTTATAGTAGAACCTATAAGGAAAGTCTATGGAGATTGTAGAGAGATGAATAAAAAGAAATCAGAGGCCCGCAAGTTAGAAGAGAAAAATAAATCCAGTGAGATAACTCATGCAGAAGCCCTAGGTAGAGAAGAACAAGAAGAAAAGGGTACACAAGAGAAAAAATAGAAAATGGATTAAGAACAAAGGGAGCACAAGGAGACCCAAAAGAAGGTAGAAGAGGAACAAGAGTAGGTAAGGGGAACACAAGAAATCATGCTACAAGACATGGATATCAATGCACCCACCACTAGCTCTGAGATCCCACTTACCAAGGGACATTTCCCTTTGAAGGATCTTGGAATTGTGATGTACACCCCGTCCAAAATGGGTTCATTATATAAACTAAGTACCTATGTATTCAACCAGAGCAAGAAGTAAATTATGTGAAAGACATAAAAGAGGCTTAATATATCTACGCAACCAGAGATGGTTATCACTCCTGAGGTCCCTATAATTGAAAACACTGACAAAACACCTAAAGCTATGGCATCTGTCAAGGTGGCCACCACTAGGGCCATGGAATATAACATAAATAAATCATCAAAGGAGGTGAAGTAGGCCAAGTGAAAGATCAACTTACTAGAATATCACCTCCTAAAGGTTAGGAGAGAATATGTAGAGCCAAGGCAAGACAATGACACCATGCAAATGGATAAGAGGACACTGAGAAATTATAACACAATACCTATAGAAGGATAAAGATACACTAGTTGTTAAGGTTTATGAACTTGAAGCTATGAAGGCAAGAAGGGTGACTCAATATATTGTTTACAACATGAGAAGGACACAATGTATGCAAAGGTATAAGTCTCTAAAGAATAAAAATAGAGTTTATCAGGATTCCGTGAATACACCATTGCATAACAAGAATATTTTTTTTGCATACAAGAACAAGCCATAGAGCAATCCCTTAAGGTTCAAAAGGAAATATTCAAACTCAAAGTTGTAGAATCCAGGACTCAAGAAATAAATCAAAAGGTTATGAAGGTTATAACTAGGTTGAAAGAAGTCACAATGTGGAAGCAAGAGAACGTAGTCATTCTCCCTGATATGTACAAGAAAGCTATGGAATAATTTCAAGTCGGTTACGCCACCCTGGACAACTACCAAAAGGTAGGAGAAACTCTATAAAAGGACATTGTTGCATCACTCAAGAAATGCAAGAACTTACATGTTTCTATTGAAAGGGTATTTTAAATATGCACATTGCCTCCTCTCGGGTCTCTTGAAGATCCCATTCCCAAGGAGAAACCATTGGTTGATCTAAGGACTATCCAAATTGAAGACATGGAAGCAGTCATAAGTGTATCTCAGGTTACTGCGTTATCATATTGGGACACCTACAAAGAAGGCTCAAGTCATGACAACCTGCCGCAACACAACATCAAGGGATTGAACACATTATCCAGGGAGGTGGTTAATCATGAAGTTTCTTTACGGTTTCTTGAACTCAGGAAACTAAAAATTATTATTTATAAATGTGATGTTTGGTACTAGTTCATTAAGTCTCAAGGAAATCCCCCTCTATGATCATGAGATGTAATTTTATTCTTCTTTTACTTTTCAAAATGATAATGTAATTTTGTAAATGTCAAATATTCTGGGAGATGAAAAGTATCGACTAAACGTAGGAATACAAAATAAATTTTGGTAGTTACTTTGTAAAGTTATAAATTAAGGAGAAGATAAAGAGATAGAGCTTTGAGATCATGAGCCTTTGATACTCATTCGTTGTCAGAACTATTTCGGGGGATTGAATACAAAAGGTTGGTGGACCTGAGTTTTGGCATGGATATTGTGATTGTTTTGAGGATGGATTGTCATGGAACTATTTTTTGCTCCATTTTTTTCTTATATGAAATAAGACTGTTTTAATTTTATGTTTTACTATTCTTACAACCATCAAATACTTTTCTTATATATGCACTCTCATGGTGTCTTTTCTTTGTACAAGTTGTAAATGCATGGTGTTAGATGCTATGGTTATTTCTATGGTTTACTTCATTATGTGATTGTTATACATGTTTGGTATTTCAGTTGTCTATTTATTGATGTCTATTTCAGTGTTATTTGTAGCTCATTCCTTTGGATTCGCTCCTATATAGGGTAGGATAGTTTAGGATTGTGTCATGGTTTTAGGCATACTAAAATTCCTTTTATCAAACGATAAAAAACCCAAGCAGTGGACTAGGTCGCAACTGGTAAAATCTAAAGTAGTTAAGAATAGTTGGGCCAAAATTTGGACGAGTTCCCCGTTTAAATGGTTGGAAGTATAATTGGGGATTTTGTTGGGGAGAACCCCTACTATTGACATAAGGAAATTTCTGGGCTTCAACATAACCATAGTGAAAGTCACTCATGAATAATATTTATGAACCAAGAAAACCTACTCCAATGACAAAATTCATAGTTTATGTAAATATTACACTAGTAGAAAATGAGAGATAAATGACCAAGCGATGAAAATTTTTGGTCACCACTATTTTTTCAAGGTATAAATGATGAAACTTGAGCGATCCAACTAAAAATTACTAGAGGAAAGACCAATTGTGCCACAGGATAAAATATATGACTACATAACAAGTAACTAGACTAAAAATAACCACATAACATTAACGTTAATAATATGAATTGGTCATTTGTTTAGTCATTGTGGGTTGTGTCACTCAGACAATGGAAAATTGCAAATTTGACAGCGAATTCATACAATTTACTAAATTTTAACACTACATCTTTTTTTTTAGACCCCTATAAAGGGGGTCTCTAAATCCATCTATAATGTTAAAATTTAATAAATTATCGACCCCCTCATGGACTCAATGGGTTATTCCCTCAATAATGTTTCATCAACTGGATTGAGCATTGTTTTCATAGTGTGTCCTTTGTTATATTTCTCATGAATATAGAGACCCCTGATACCCCTTTAAGATATAGACCGAGTCTTAGCTATATTGACAAGTTTCCAAAGTGTTGAAAAATGACTTCAGAGGAGAACCTAGTGAAATTTTTTGTAAATTCATTATGTCTGCACAATCATGTATAGGGAGATATGCTTATCATGTTTGTATCTCATTTCTCCATTTACACTTTTATATAACCCTTTCGACAAATTTTCCAAGTTGCTTCTTTTACATCATCATGATAGTCCAGTTAGTTTTGTGTCTAGGATATTTGTCATTTCTCCTTAAAAGCAACATCATGTTTTGAATTTTATACCATTGTGTTCAACTTATCGCACTTATCATGGTCATATTTCATTTGGCCAAAACCGTCATTGTTTGTCCCTTTTGACACTCAGTTGAAGTTTTAGAAAGTAAGAGTCTTTTGCATCTCATTAGTAGAAATACACCTATTTTGTGCCTCTCGGTCAATTTGTTGATATCGTCCGCGTATGCCAATCTCATCACGCCTATGTATATAATGTTAGAAATACCACCTTCATGTTCCTGTGTAGAAAAAAATACCTATATCCTCCATTTAAAAAAAAATGAAAATCCCTCTTTTTTATATTAAAACTTTAAGCTTTATAATTTACCCCTTCTAATATTTTATTCCCCAAATAGTAAGATTTTAAATATTTTCCACTCTGCTTTTATGATTATAATTTTAGAAATATACAACAATCTCTTTCCCCGCCTTAATTAAAAAGGGTTTCTTTTAAATAACCCGCTATCCCTTTTACCCATTCTACATGTTATGAACATCCCTTTTTAAATAAGCCCCCCGTTTATGGCATAATCACATACCCTTCTTCTCGATGTCTCCAAAATTTTCATTAAAACATAAAGAAAAAAATAAATTATAATCCCTCTCATGTGTCATAGTTGGGAAATTGACACCAAATTAGCAGGGATGATTTTAAGGAACCATACTTATTTAAAAGTGTATAAATGTTGGCGAATCTTAACAATTATTAAAAGCCCAACTATAAAGTGTTTGGCAATATTTTTCAAAAAATATTTTAATTTCCAAGGATTTTATATCGTTTATATAATAATTTGGTGATTTTTAGGGTGAAAAAATTTTCCCCATCAAAATTGGGCGAAATAGGGCTTCAAAAATTGCAAAATGGAGAATCGTTTTTTGGAGAAAAACTCCTAAAAATATCCCATGGGCTAAATTTCGCACTTAAAATTATCCCTGCAAATTAGTATAATAAGTTATTATATCTTAATGTCTTGAACAATATAATATATAATAAAGTTAATATAAAAAAACAAATATAGATATATAACAAAATTAATATATAAAAGATATTTTAGTTAAATATTATATTATGTGTACTATTAACAAATAAAAAATAAAAACAAAACCAACATAATGAAAACTTAAAAAATTACATGGCTTTGGCGGGAAGGGTGGACATGAGAAGCTAGAGGGAGGGTTTGCAATGGCCTAGACCATGGGATCTAGATTGTTTCTTATAGTTCCGAGGATGCTTTAGCATGACATGATGCTTGTAAGTTTTTATTCAACTTTATATATATATATATATATATATATATATATATATAAGAATATATTCTCACTAATTTAGATATAGTTTCGAGCATGTAATGTAATCTCAATATGTTAAATGGAATTTGACTCGAAGCCCTATTTCCTTATGAAATTTTAGTTTCTTATGAGATTAGAGCTTCTTTGGGTAGACCGGGAAGGTTCGAATAAATGATCTTAGGGTTAATTCGGTTAATTCAGTATGCTCCTTGTTCATTTGTTCATTTTACGATACAACCATGGCAGAATAGGGTTACAATTTTTCGTTTTGATGGAGTGCAATTTTATTAGGGTTGCTTTCTTTCTTTTACATGGAGCCTTCCCTATGCGATGAGATTCGTTATCCGCTAAATTTTTTTAATAAAGAGTAGGAGTGAGGCTCATGTGCATAAGGGGGAGTAGATTGAATAGTCACGCTAAAGTGATCAGGTTAGGATTTTCCTGAATACTTTGTTTGTTCCTTGATAAAATCCTCTCTATTCACTTGGGACACACACAAAAAAGGAGAGAGGGTGTTTTTAAACCTTGTGCCAACATAGATTTCTCTATAGTTTATGAAACGATGTGAAATAACCAATATGTAGTAGCATGGTCCCATTATATATGAGAGAAATCTCAATAAAATGATAACCCACATAGTAGGTAGGAATTGGGGTATTCCCAATCCACCAAACCAAATTCCATAGTCTCTATTAAGGAAAGGAAGATAGAGGATACACAGTAAGTCGATCTGGTACTTGATGGGTTGATTTATTGATGGATTAATTTATTCTACTATTGCATGAAGGCCATATCTCTCGCATGCTTACTTATTGACTTATTGATAGCTTGAGGCCCATTTAGGATCAAATCTGGATTTTAAGGGAATTAGGGAAGTAAGGGACTTTAAGGAAGGGGGAGTTTAATGTGTCTGTAATTGTAAATGGAGATATGTCTAAAAAAAAGTATGTCAATCAATTTCCACTGTTGGGATATCCATCTATATCGACAAATTCAATTTTACAACCTTCATAAAAGCAGTTGTAGTCAATTAGTACTCAAGATCCTTCTAGATCTCACAATGACTTACAAAATAATTATGCAATCACACTTGTAATCTCTACTAATGACAACAAGATTAACTAATAGTATTTCCTCCACATATAAGTTTTGAGAATGACATTGCAACAAGATTAACTAATAGTATTTCCTCCACATATGATTCATCCACAGGTGATTCTTTGACCACAAGGACTCATAAATTATTGAATTTGATGGATCGTTCTTTGTCTTTTCCTGGTGATTTGGGACATTTCCTTAATCAATAAAATTGTTTTGAAGTGAGAAATGTTTAAGAGTCATCTACCTTATGTACATGGATTTTTGATATACTTTGAATGTGGACAAGACTTGCTTCTCGCATAGATTTGTACTATTTTTGAATTATTTGCACAGGCGCAATAACGGTAATGAAAAAATAATTATCTTAGAGGTTGCATAGGGTTCTTATTCTTACATTTTCCCTTACCTATTGTAAATAGTGTTTCCCCCGTAGCTTTGTACATGTTTTGGAATGTTTACTTCTTCCCATTTTTGAAATGAAAAGGTCGTAGTTGATAAATTTTGAATAAGTGTCAAGTAAATTTCATCAATATCTCATACCCTTCATAGTAAAATAAAAAATAGAGCAAAACCAAATACACCTATTAAAATATTTAAGGTACAAAATGAGTACTCAACTCTAGGACCCCAACCCTATCCTAGAGGGTTTTACAACTCATTGTCAATGTGGCAATATATACATGTGTAGGGGTACTTAAGAATCACCACGAGTTGCTTCTCCCAGACAAAAAAAATTGGGGAGTGAGACCAAGTCAAATATAGTCTGAAGATGGAGGAGGCAAACACCAAACTTTGCAAGAATAATGGGTTGATAGTTTGTTTATTTCCATTTGATAAGGCATTGGAGTAGAAGGGTATGAACCCTCACAGTTTTTCTACCCATCGACGACCATGCTTAATTTTCCTTCCTTCAATCTACTGGACCTTAATAAGCTAATAAAAATGTGCTACATTGATTTTTCCTTCAATAATATCATATGAACTCTACTTAGAATGAGACAAACTTTGTAACTAGTTGAGCTATAAGAGAAGTTACATGAATTTGATAACTTGTTGGTTAGCATATAAGAATTAAAATCTTTGGTTTTAGTAGAGTGACCTTATTGTCAGTGGCATTGGATTATGACAAATTTAAACAAGTGTGTTGGTGATATAAGTCGTATTATAAACTATTTTGCAGGATTTTGAATTTTCATTATGATTTGTTGGAATACTACACATATGTATTTTGGGACCTATCCCTAAGCTTATTGTATATGTCTACATGATTCACAAAACAAGATGGATTTCTCTTTTACTCAACTTTAAAAATCAGTGAAATTCTATTGTAGTGCTTAGAATTTGTCTTTTAGGATTTTGTTGTTTCTTGGGGACATCTCACCTTGTTCAACTATAGTTTCTGGAATAATGCTATCCATTTTATCGTTTCTCATAATTTTAGGTTCTAGTGGATTTTTTCCAACAGTAGTGGATTTTCTTCTTACATTGATGATACCTTTCTTCTTCACACACTATCCTTATCCTCACCATCCCAAAACTCGCTCTACATGGTGTTCACAACCTCAATGGAATTCATAACATTTTTCTATTTTGAACCTAACAAGGTTCCTTCTCTAGTATGTTTGTGGGATTATTAAAGGTTGTGGAAGCACCCCCCATATTTGGGTATTTTATACATACAACAATTTCATACTCCAAAACCGAATTAAAATAAGAGGAAATATAAATAAACCAATCTTATATTCAATGTGACATAACTAATATTCTACATATATCCCCTTGTTAGATCAACAAGTGAACAAGAATTAGAATGTGGATTAAACCTTGCAAGTTGTACAATATTCTCAACCATCATCTGATAATGATGACCAACTTCCTTCCATCATGATGAAGTACCATGTCTAGAATTGTTGGGGGATAAAAATAGGATGGAAATTGCTAATGATCTCCATGACATAACACAATCTGACCCCCATTCAATAATCCACCTGCTTGCAAAAAATGTTTCTAAAAAATCCTTCTCCAATAAGAGGTCAATACTTAATATGTGGCTTCAAATCTACACATTTTACATGTTGGATTTTTCATAACGATAATATGCTTATGGGTTTCCATTTATACGGGTTATAGCCATACATAAAAACAATATTATTACTCTACCATCCCCCACTTTGTCTAGAGTTCCAATGAATGTAATCACTTTACGAGTTGATTGCATAGATTGGCTCATGCATGAAATCTATGGAATTATTATATGTTTTGATCTATGGGCTCATATTTGAAATTGAGTCGACATTTTCACTAGGGAGACAATATTGGAAAATCAAAAGTTGAGGTTACTATGAAGTGTTTTTGTCTCTGAAATCTACAAATTAAAATCTAGACAATCAAAGAGAGATACATGTTCTTCATGGATTTATTAGAATAACAATTCATCCCCCATCCAAAGCATGTTTCAATAATCCAATGCATTAAAACATCTCATTTAATGCTTCCCAAATGTTTCCTCATAATGCATAATGGTCATTGAAGAGCTAGTAAGAGAAATTTGAATTAATAGATACAGACTTCCAAATTTCATATCCATGTTGTTGTTTGCCTAGAGATGCCTGCATTCATATATTTTTCGGTTGAGGAGACCGAGGTCATTGGATGGTTGTAATGATCATGCCCCAAAACCAGTAGAGTTTCCTTGACCAAGGAATATATAAAGTGATATTGAGAAAAAGTATGAAAGTGGAATTTTGTAGATGTTCTAAAAAATATTGAAAAAGAAGCTTAGACGTTAAAAAACTAATTTCCTTGGAAGAGTTGGGCATATGTTGGGTTTTCTAGAATAAGAAGCAAGAGGTGCCTTGAGTTTCAAATGCTTGTCTAGTGAATTTTCAAGTTGTGGTGCAGGAAACTACAATTACGACACACAGAAAGTAGCTAACATATTACATATGAGAAAATTCAAAAAGTAAATGGATAAAAAAGTAATGGATCTCTAGAAATAATAAACCTGTAATAGCACACGGTATGAATGTGGATTTTTCTAGTATGCAAATTTTAAGAACCCCACCCATAACTTGGGAAAATTTTATATTTGTACCAAGTAAAAAGATGTCCAAAATAATGTCACCATCTTGTGCATTTTATTGTGAAAATTAAGAAATGCACTTAAATTGCATGATAGAAACAATATCAAGTAAAACGTTGAGCTGGAAAAGGGTTTTCTAGCCAGACAAAGAGAAAAATGCTGAAACAAAAACAACATTCCAAATTTTCATAGCCTACACACAATTTTTCCATTTCTAAGGCAAAATTGAAGTTGCAGGAAAAGAAACAAGATTTTGACATGTTTTAATAAAATAATGAACATGAGAAACTGAAACAATGATCTAAACCATAGAGATAATAATAATAATAATATATCCATATGGTGATACCTTTATCCTTCACACAGTGTTCTTATGATCCTCACCATCCAAAAACTTGCTCTACTTGGTGTTCACAATTACCTCAATGGCACTCAAAACCTTTTTTTGTTGTGTACCTTACAAGGTTCCTAGTCTCACACTATATTGATCTGCCTTGGGGTTTTTTCGAAGCTATTATACCAATTTGATTGATTGGTATCAAACCATCTTTGGCCCTGTGCTTGTTTTAATCCTTTCCTTGGACTAAGTAATGATTTCAAGATTGTGGAGTAGTTTGAATGCAATAGGTTCTACTTTGAATGCTTTAACAAATCTTTATGCCAATCGGCCTTAGTGATCTAAATACGAGTCTTGATTATTGAATTGGTAAGGGTTGAGGAATGGTAAATGTCTCATTCAATATTTAGTTTCAACTTTCATATTTCAATTGCATCCTACATGAAAATACAACAAAATTTGAATTCATTCGAATAAATTAAATATAACATTAGATTCCTTAATATTACAAGCTTCTTGGAATCTTAATCCAGGTACAAGGCCTCAATCCAGGCACATCTATGACATACTTGTCACTATTTCTTTGTTTGACTGCTAACTCTAGCTCCTAGGTGGAACTTCAGAATGTCACTTAAGACTGCTATAGACTTATTTGGAGATATGCTTGAAATGGAAACATGTTAATGGCTCTAAAATGTTTTTACTTGACAACAAATCTGGTGACGACCAACTTAGATCTCCTATAAAAAATGGTTCCTCTATAGAACTAAGAAGTACTTTACCAATTTATATCTAGATTCTTTAGAAATTTGGTTTACGTAGTAAAATCAATCACAAGTTCAAATATCATTTAGTAATACTAATTTCTTGACTTGGTATGCTACTACTCCACATCAATCATTTGCTTGGATTCTTTAAACTCTAAGGACAACTTAATCTTCCATCCATTGATTCTTCAATTGCACAATAAAACTAATTCTGCACCACAACCTTCTCATTCCATAATGTCATCCCACATTTCCCTCCCATGTTTGGGTATTCATGTTGACTTATGTCAGTAAATGATTCATTTATTTGCCCCATTGCCATGAGATAATTTTCTGCATTTTCTCCTCCAGTGTCATCTTTGTGCTCGATTTATTCAAACTCTACGTTGGATTTTGAATTTTCTCTAGCTTCCAATCAAGATTGACTTCAATTCAACCAATGGCTATTAAAAATACATCTCAATTCAAATTTGACATTCTGCTGTCTTCACTTCCTCTTGGATACACAACATTTCTTGACTAACACAACTATCATGTTTGCTAAGTGTTATAATCTTTTGAAAATGTGAAGGTGTAGGATGACTTCAGATCCAAGACTTCCCACCAAAGTGTAACCATTTCATTATTGCATACTAAGAATTATTTAGGTTTCCTTTTAAAGCATAACTAGTAGTTGTAATCTAGGTCACTAGGAAGAGGGACATGAGAAATCAAAAAGGTGATTTTTGTTTACATGGTGTACACACTGACAATATTTACAATCATCAGTATTTCTATTTAATGAGAATACTTTGTTAAGTTTGATAATCAACACTTTCCTGTGGGAAATCACCTCAAAAGGTTTTTAACATAGAATGTTAATTAATGAGCCCAAAGAGTCCCATTATTGTGTTGATTATTTGATAGACAAATAATTGTCATAGTACAATTTTTTTTTACTCCTATATGTTGTTTGCAGCCAACTCTATTCAACATTAACCTAGTGTCAATCAATGATTAGTGGAGTTGAAACTTAGTTTATGTGTTATTTGTGATGCTCATAACAATATGTTGATTTGGTGGTAGGTATTGGTAGTTCAGGGTGGTGAGCACCATAACAAATTATTTATGGTCATCAAAATCGTGCAATAGATTTACTGAGTCTAGGACGCATTATTTTCTTTTGCATGACTAGTGGTAAACATCCATTTTTTGCATAGAATGAACGCCATGAGAACATTGCGAGTGGTTTCTATAATATTTTCCCAATTGAAGACATGCCAGAAGTTGTTGACCTTGTAACTTGTTTATTGGACGATGTTGCTGATTGAAGGTGAAAAAAATATATGAAGGTGTTTTGTTGTCATTTTCAATGGGTTCCTATGAACAATGAGTGGAACTATTATTATGTAAATGATTGTTATCAAATTTACAACTTAAATATTTCGATTGTATGATATGGAAGTCTTGTCATTCCAGGCCTAGCTCAACAAAAAATTTGCAACATCCTTTCTTTTGGATTTCAAAAAAGTGTCTTTCATTTCTTCGGGAATCGATTGGTAGGGTAGAATTAGAGAATCGAGAAAAACAATATAACATTTTGCAGGATTTGGGAAGTGTTGGATCTCAAACTATTGGTGGGACATGAGATGTTAAATTAGAGGATGGTTTTATTGAAGACATTGGTTGTTATCATTGATACAAATTTGGTAGTGTTTGTGACTTGCTTTGTGTCATTCGCAATAAATCAAGCCATTATAGGGAACTCCCAAATGCTATACATGTTTGTTATACTTCCATTTCTTTTCTAGAATAGACATACAATTTTGAAAAACATGAAAATATTGTAATTGTTATTGACTAAGGGGTAAGAAAATGGAACTTTTTTAACCAATTTCAATGGAAAATGACAAAAAGGGACCATGCTAAATAAATTTTTTGAATTACAAACTACATATCATATTTTTTCAAATGTCGAAAAAGAGCACTAATGATCAAATTTTTCCGTTTTTCTATATTGTGTAGTGTTTTTTTCTAGAAAATAAATTAAGCTTTTGATGTAGTCGTGCGTTTGCACCATGGGGTCATTGATAAGGAATAATATATTTTCTCTAATTTACTCACTTTTATGTTGATTCCAGTTTGTTTGTGCCTGGATTTTAGTCATTGTTTTACTAAGTTGAAGGTTTTTCCAATAAAGTTGAAGGACTAGATTTATTCAAAAATACTCGTGCTTAGTTGTTTCATTGAGGTCGTCTTTATATGTTTATGAAGGAATCACGTTTTATTATTGTTCTTAGAAACGATTAATTGTAACTATCATTGGTGTTTGTTTGTTCTACAAAAATATTGAAACTCTTGCCTCTCACGAAACATATCATCAACGAGGAACTCAGTTTCGGGAGGAAATTCATCAACACAATATTCTCCCAAGCCAGGTACATTCATTAAAATTTAGAGGTCAACTCTTGTTTCTAACCAATAAGCTTGTCATTGTATTCAATGCTTTGTTTGTCTGTACTAGGATCAACATATTTTCTAGAGATTATATATATTATGAATGATGATATAATTTTTCATGTTCGTGGCATAGGCTAGTACACATTTCTATCATTACAAAGGTTAATGGTTGCATTGACACATCCAAATGCATTCAAACAAAGTCATGGGTACTTTGATTGTGCTCTATGAATTAAGTGATCTTTGTTGCAGTTGAAAGAGATCAATGTCAGGCTACAAAAAAATAGATTCAAAGATGCGATCATTTAAAGTAATCATAGGTCCTTTTGCACCTTTAGAAATAAAGTCGTCTTTAAGTTCTCCTATTATTGGAAACAAGCGAAATAGTCCAAAGACAAATATAGTCCATCCATGAATCATCTCTTGCAGTAGGTTGCTCGTTTCTAGAATACTTAATCTCAAGTTTTATATGAGGGGCAAAGTTGCTACTTTTTAATACCTATTAAGATGCTTCTATTTTGTTTCATAGTGTTTTCTTGTATTCTCCCAAATAGCACAATAGAGTCAATGAAGATAATCTATTTGAGCAGGTGAGCTTAGAACCTTTTGAAACATACCATGCTTGTGTCTTAGATCATTGATGTAAACTTATATAATATATTATATTTAAGGGTGCTAGATCAATGGAAGAGCACTTGCCTTATAGGACGGGGGTTGGTGATTCTATTCCTCCGTGACTTATATATATATATATATATATATATATATATATATATANTATAAATGACTAAATGACAACTTTGGTAGCAAATTAGCGTTCATTTATCATGTGAGCTAAAATATGGTCATATTTAGTTTGGCCATTTATAGCTTGTATGATGCTCATATATTTGGTAGTATATTTAGTATTAATTGTCACAATTAATGACTAAAGATATGACCAAATCAATGACAAAATATATGACCACAAGGTAAGCTATAAATGACCAAGTTAAATATGACCACTTGTTTGGTTGCGTGATCAGTTACCGTTAATTTGCACGAGAGGTATCCAAATCAAAAGTGGTCATTTATGTGTGGATTTTGGTTTTTTTTGGTCATTTATCTCTCATTTTGTACTGGTGTTAGAAAAAAATAAGCACTTTAAGACATCAAACATAGTACACAACTTGAAACCTAAGACAATTTATTTTATTTTATTTTAAATAAAAAAAAAATTGGAGGATATGTTTTCAATAATAATTTCCATTACAAATATGTATCTAGTAGGATGTGTGTGTGCATGTGTGTTTGACTGGTGGTGGTAGGGTTTGGATAACAAATACTTTTTCTTGATAAACTTCTATTCCTCTTTGTGATATATGGTGTCCCAAAATAATGCCTTCTTCCATTAACATTCTGCACTTTTCAGTGCCTAAACAAAGACTCATTTATATGCATTTTTTCAGCACTGCTTCTAGGTTGTTTAATGTTTGTTAAAAATCTGGTCAGTAGGGTGTGAATTCATCCATATATACTTCCATTCTATCAATAATGAAGTCTGAAAAATACTTAGAATAACTCTCTAAAAAGTTGCAGGGGCATTGCAAAGACTGAATGGGAGTACTTTGTATGCAAATTCCCCCCATGGATAGGTGAATGTGATTTTATCTTGATCAACTGGATGTATTTGAATTTGGTTGTATCTATTAAAACTGTCCAGGAACGAAAATAATTTGTTTCCAACAAGAGTATCCAATACTTGATCTATGAATGGTAAGTGGAAGTGATCCCTTTTTGTTGCCTTGTTGAGTTCTTTGTAGTCCACACAAATTCTCCATTTTCCCCTTTTTTGGGAAATACTACTAGTGGTGATACCCACTCACTATCCTAGATTATATAGATGAATCTTTTATCAAGTAACTTCTATAGTTCCTATTTAAATATGCCTTTTAGTGTTGGGTTCATCCTTCTTTGTGGTTACCTGATTGGAACAACATCCTCCTTGATGTAAATATAATGCTTGCAGATATTGGGGTGTATGCATTTCATCTCTCACTCATGTCTAAGTATGTCCATGAAAAATATGTTATATGATCAGTTGTCACTTTAAATAGGATTTGTTCTTGAACCGTCTTCAGGTTTGTAATAATGTTGACTATCTTTCCCTAAAGGATTTCTACTACCTTTATAGTTGTGGGTTCCTGCTCCACAAAAAATACTTGTTTCCACATTATGTCAAGATCCTCAGATGAAACTCTAATCATTTCTTCATATTCACCTGTTGCAAATATTTCTTCAAGTACATTATTGTCATGATAAAGATTTTGAATAAAATTATCTAAATAAGTATCCTCATCTTGATCTTGAAGTGTTAAGGAATTTTTTATGATGATAACTGGTTGTAATTACTTGATAAGAAACATCACCATAATCATCTAACCAGATTGGATCCTCTATATCCATGGAGAGTTTGGAAGGGGGGTAAATGTTGATCTTCTTCTTGGATTGGCCATTGGTTATGGGTGTGTCTCCATATCGACAACCTATGTAAGAATATGCAATGTCCAACCAGGGTCTTCCAAGGATAATGGGATATCCATTGAGTTTACTCTTGACTTCTATAACTATGAAGTTTGCAGTATATTCGTCGGATTCAATGTTGATGATGATGTCTTCAAGTATACCATGTGGTCGGACAATGGATGTATCTTATAGTTGTAACATAGTGGTTGTGGGACTTATGAAGGATTACAAGTTTAGGGCTAGCATTGTATATTTTGTCATTACATTGATTGTCGCTCCTAGGTCAATGAGGCTTCTTATAGTGGGGTTCAATTGATACTTACATTCACTACAAGGATTCTTGGATCTAAATACTTGGGATTGATAGATTTTCCTAGCATAAGGTCTATAAGATGACATATAACATTGATGGTGGGAGGGTCCTTTTTCTTTCTTCCATGTCTCTCTATACTTGTTTCTCTTATGAACTGGTTGAAATAGGGACATCTCTGATAGCCTAAAGCAATATAATTTGTATATTCAGGTCTTTAAATTCATTTAGAATATCATTTTTTGTTTCCTCTTGACATTTTTCTTTTAGTTTTTTAGTAAATGGAGGATTCAATGCAATTGGGTTTGGTAATGTTTGTTCATTTTGTTCCTCCTCATGAAGGTCTATAATTACAGGTTGCTAAGGTTGTTTTCTTTGCATGGGTTGTATTAGGTATGGTACTATCTTTCCCGACATTAAGTTTACTTCATTTAAATTGATTGTTTCTACAATAAAAGTTGAGAATTGTGTTACTTCACTGTTGTAAACTTGCTAGTTTGGCCGCATGTTATTTGTGTTAGGAATGGGATGGGATGGAATTGGAGGTGGCATGGGTGGCTGTGGATTTTGTGGTGGTGGAATTAGAACAACATGTTGTGGTTGAGGTATCCAATTTGAAGGAGATGGATATCAATTTCCAAAATTTATTTATGGATGATGAAAAGGTGGTGGATATTGTTGGTAAGGCTAAGTAAAGTATGGTTGATGGTATGGGTTTTGATGCAATTGATTTGGAATTGCTTGTAGAGGCCATGAAGGTTGTGTTGTTTAATTCCAATAAGGTGTTGGTTAAGTATTTTCTTGGTTATAGTAAGCCCGATTATTCATTTGGAATGTCCTAGTGAAATTGTTTCAACGTTGGATAACAAAACATAGTTGTTCTACTAGTCTCTCTGATCCTGGATCCTGCATATCTTCTTTTCATGAAGGATTTAAATGACACTTATCTATAGCATGAATTATAGTACATAATCCATAGACTTCAATCATGTTCAATTGACATTAACCTTTTAATGTTTTTCTACATTTTGGACAAAAGACAGCTAATGCTTGATTGCTCTCATCTTTCTTCCTTTTGAGTTGTAGTGCATCAAGTTGCATTGCCAATGTTTGAAGAATGACAGTTTTCATGTCATATAAAAGGTTCCCTAAATAATATTTGGTCAGGGTTGGGATTGGAAAGGAGCATCTTGTTGCTGGTAAGGCCATGCACCTTATTCTAGCTTTTCCTTTTCTAGATATGGAATATTTTTTAAATATTTACAACATTTGTTCATAGGATTTTTGGAATATGTCCCTATCCCCTAATAGGCTTAGTATCTCCATGTATTCATCCCTAATTCATCTGATTAATACTAATTTGAGTGATTCTTCATCTATCATGCAATTAATGGATCTTTTGTAGATGAGTTGAAACAACTGTGCATAATCCTCCAAGGATTCTTTTTCTCCCCATTGCATTCTAAAAATATCATCTCTTGTATATTTGGACTTGCAGTAATCTCTATATTTGTCCAATAAGGCATGTTTCATCTAATCCCATGTAAAAATGTGATTTCCTTCTAAGCTAATGAACCATCTAAGTGATAAATATTTCAAATTTGAAGGAAAGAGTCTAAGCTTTTGAGCATAGAGGGTGTAACCAAAGGATCTAAATATTACTTTGAGTTCAAATAGGAAGGTATCAGGATCTTCTTAGGTCAATCCATGAAATTTCGGAAGATTAACAGGGTTGTTATTTTTCATTCGATCTCTTGGGGAAGGATAAAGGGAAAGGTAAAGAGTTCCCTATGTTGTTCTTCTTCTTCAGCCATTGAAGAATATGAAGCAAATAAATTATCCCAATCAAGGTTATAATTGGAATAAGCTTCATCAGAGTTAGGAAGGAATTCAAAATTGAAGCTTGATGAGCTAGTTCCTCTCATGTGATGGCTAGGTAAGAAACGCCCAAATGCGTCCCTCCTTCGTCTAGGCATTCATGGTAGACAATATTTTGGTTGTGTATTTTTGTTTTCTGTTGTTTTTTTTAAATGGATTTATTTTTTTCACTTAGAGCTTTAGCACCTACCTGACAACAACGCCAACAAGTGGTGGCCTTCTAATATGATTTCATTTTACAGGTCTGTAAGTTCGGAGTCCTACTTTAATTATCAACCAAGGGATGTACAACATGAAGAGGTATTAGCACTGTGTGTGCAACTAATGAGAGGTTTTAATTCAACTAAGATTTTAACCTATGAAATTCAAAGAACAAATTCAAGGTGCAAATGAGCTACCCTAGAAAACAATTGAATTTATGATCTACGAAAGAAAAATATTCTAATATATGAAAGCGAGAAATTTACTCTATGAAAGAAGGACATATAGTATATGAAAGAAAGAAAGAAATGATATGTATAAAAGATGGTTCTAAGGAAAACCTTTAAGTTGCATCAATGAAAGTTACTTATATGAAAGCCAAAATATTTAATCTAGAAATTCACCGAACGTTATTCTAAGACAGAAGTTGGAATGTAAACTAACTAACTAATCTATTTCAAATGCATGTAAATATAGATTTGTCAAATCACATTACAGACTGGACTTTCTGGAATACATATGTTATAAAAAATAAATACATAAATTATTCTTTGCATCTAGAGATGGAAACATGGAATTTTTTTAAGGTTTTGACTACAACTATAAATCATACTAATACTGAATTCAAATCATTAAAATAAACTATTGAATGGAAAACAACAATGCATTCTAATTTAACTATAAATAAATGCAAGACTCATGTTTTACAGAGTGAGGTGGCCCACCTCACAACGTGTGATAGCATTTGAAATGAAACTATGAGCTCACAAGTTGCATGAAATGTAAATCTGGCATTAGTTGCTTCAACAAGTCATTATTCCAAATGCACAACCAAATTGTTGCTGAAATATCTCAAAAATAGGCCTTCTACTGAAACTATGCCAAAAACTATCTATCCATCGTAGAATGCAAGTCCTCTACCTATTACGTTTTCATAAATCATCATTATCCTATATATACTCAAGTAATCTCAAGCTTGACTACTTGAGAATATTCCATAATTTGGAAACAAGGAGACACTCTAAGTCTCATCAATTAAACTCGAGTTCCTTTTCCCTGTCATGTGGATAAATGGCTGGGATTTTATCAATGTGGTATGTTTCTTGTCTCATGATATTGAATTCAACCACATTAAATTCTAACCCACTTCTGAGATCATTAGAAAATGCATTAAGTAAGGAAAAATCATCAAATTCCAACATTACTTAGAAATTGACTAAAAATCATAGCCTATCCTACAGAAAAGGGTGATTTAATCCATGGTTGCAACTCCATAGCACTTAGAACAAGGGATCGATAATTGTAATTAATACCTATATTGTATCCTTATCATCTCCCCCAAACTTGAATATGTTAAACATCCTTGTGTAAATTATCCCCTTCGTTTTCGCTGCTGCATAGCTTCTCTGATGTCCTAAGCAATGATTCTGGGTGCTCCTGGGGGTTCGTAATATCCCATGATTTGTAACTCTTTGGATCAATTTATTATTTCTTCTTCTTCATTTAGTTTTTTATTAATGGCCATAGGAAGTAAAAATGGGTTCATTAGAGAGAATTTGAGGTCAAAAATGGGCCTCCTAAGAGATGTACTACAAAAATATAAGATATATTAAAATATTACGAGTTAGGGGTTTTATGGGGTAGATATATATGACAACTCACCTCCTACACTACTTTTTATGCACAATATAAATAACCATGGTTGGGTTACTTTTTTAAATTGACTATAAATAAAAATAATAAAATAACTCTAGAATGATGTGACTAAGATTCATTGTAAATTCCCAAAAATTTATTGTCCTTTAACAACTATTTGTCTTGAACTTGTAAATAAAATTAAACAAAAATGAATTTAATTTATATGCATAACTAACATACTTTTTTCATATAAATATCATTCATGAATTTAATTTATTTTAAAAGTACAAGATTATATATATATTAGTTTGACATTATGATATTAAATACAATTGAGTGAATATATAATTTAAAATTAAAAAACATGAAAATGACAATATATTATTTTATAAAAAAATGTGAAAAGACATTTTTATGAATCATGAGTACTTTACTTGAAAATGACAATAATATTATTTTATGAGAAAGTGTGAAATGACTTTTATTGTGAGTACTTCACTTTATGACTTAAAAGTACTTGTACCACTACCTTGATTAACTATGGATTTTCATCCACCATAGAAAATGAGACAAATAAGCATTCTTAACTCATGCAATGCCACCTCAACCATGGGGGATGATGTCATCTACTAGAATGTAATTGGTTGATTTTTATAGTACATTTTGGTCCTTTTGAGGCCCATTTTTGACCTCAAATTCTCTCTAATGGTACATCTTTATCCCAATCCATTTCATCTTGTTCTTTTGTAAAGACTCTATGTACATCTTTTCCATGAATAAAGCAATATATAATATTTTGGGAGAGTGTGGTTATCTTTTCCTTAAGTCCACAGAAATTATCTTCCACCTATCATGTATAGCTTCCTTTACATACTCAAGGGAACTTTTAACAAAGATGTAAAAATGTTCAATAACCTCTTGTTGTTTGTCCACAGGTATGGGGATCAATTCCTCATCAGCTGTTAAAGCATTGTGGTTCCGGATTACTATTTATGGGCATGACGCTTCTTCTATAATCCATAATGTATTTACCCACTCTTTTGAATGATATAAGTGGGCATACTAGGCTCTTTCTATCTCATGGTTTATCCAAGAACAAAGCACCCTCAATTAGAAATCGCTAACATAAGGATTAGGGGACCAGTTGGAGCAATGAGGCACCACTAAATTGTGGAGATAAAATTCACACAACTGATCTGTGTCAAGGTTTATTATTTCTAAAAAATCATCCAAAAAATATGTTGGATTAGGAAATTCTACTGGCAAGTCATTCTTCAATCTTTGGAGTTGAAACTGGCACCATTTTTCCTTGAGATATATACTGTAAATCCTCGAGGAATTTATATAACCCACAATTTATTCATATAGCTTAGTGGTCTTCTCCAAGGTAGTTTCCAATTGTATTTGCTAATCCTTTTTTGCTAACTTCCTTTGAACTGTATCCAATTTTTTCTGCAACTCTTAGTTTTGCTGCTCCAAACGTTTCTGCTAGTATGCGTGCTTCATTTTCATAATATGATTTTTTTTCTTGAGTTACAAGAGTTTTTTTAACCTTCCCACTCATATTTTTTGTCACAGGGTAATGTACGACAAGCTTCAGAGCTGCCAATTCTTCCATGACCTTGGAAATCTCTGATAGTGCTTCTTCCAGACGAGGATCTTCTATCTATGGTGTCAACTCTTTGTTTGATGTATATCATTGACTTGAGTGGTTTCTTTTGCGAACCTGGAAGGTTTTTCTTAGTCCATTTCATAATATTTTGGTCCTCCCATGTCTAGGAGAGATTTCCTAGACTGTTCTCTATCTTCCTCCTTCTCCTCATTTTCATTTTCTTTTTCTTTCCTAATTTTAGCCTCTTTCTTTGGGCATCTACTTTGTCATATCAATTTATAGGCCTTCGAGGTTGATTTTTGTTGTTTCTGAACATAGGATTCCTTGGAGTTATTTATCTTGACTAGAGCATCAATTCCAATCTCATTGTTGTCTATTTCTAATTCAATTTTCCTTTTGGACCCTAATTAGGTAGCCACCTTCTTCTTTGAACCAAAACTCTTCCTTTCTTAATGTTTTAGAACAAGGTTTGAAGTCAAAACCTGAGTTCCCTTCATCTTTTGCATGTCATTAGATGAAATGTGGATAAATTCTTCCTAAGAGAGATCAGGAATATGAGTTGACATCTCCTTGTAAATGATTAGTTTAATCAAACCATGGTGCGTTAGGGAATCCTCCTTCCCTTGCACCACCTTATGACTCATTTCCCAAATTGATTGTAGTAAGTAAATGGAATGTTGATGTTGTTGTTTGGTTTGATGTGACTTTGATTCTTGAGAAGGTCCAACATTCTGAAATGGAATGTAGGCACATAGTTGAGCCTCCCAGAATAGGTGATATACTTTAAAATAATAGTTGCAACCTCATCCCAAGTTCTTGGCATCGTTTCCCTTTTGACTCCGTTTTTATATTCTCCATACTTTTCTCCCTCTACAAAGAAGTTGTGTTTTTCCTTAATTGTGCTTTCTCTATCTTGATTTCCCCAATGTAATCCTTGCGGGATACCTGTGTAGGATGATAAATTTTCTTCATTTACATGAATCTGTAACCCTTTTACTCTTGTCACCTACTCCTCTTCCTTAATGTGCTTTAGATTCTTAGAAAACTCTAGGGAAAAATTCAGGTCATACCCATTCAAACTAGTGATAAAGGTTATCCATTATGTTGTGCGCAAGATTGTTAAAACCTTCCAGTTATCATGTATAGGGGAAGGATCTACTAGTTCACTCTTTTAAAAACCAACATTCATCTTATAGACACCATATTTGAACAATCCAAACAGATAAATGGACTGAGGATAACTTACTTGTGTTATGGATTGGATATAGCACTTGTTTCATTTGGTTCACTACTGAGATGTCTGTGTATGGATCTGGTCTCTTCGCTCCTTCCTCATTCTCTTCCACGGACTCTGGTTTGAACAAATGCAAGCTAAAAATGCTCATTCCAAATAATCATGTATTTGTATGCCTTATTACTTCATCATTTTATACTTCTTTAACTTATCTGCAATAGAGATTGTGGATAGAATTGCCACATAAGTTTTAATTATGCCACTTGTACATCTCATATACCACCCTAGATTTGCTATTTCTATTATCAATGCACAATGAGTACATGTCATGGAAAAATGACTCTCATTTGAAATGTGTGCTGCCTTCCCCCTTATGAAGTGTGAGTTGTCCTCAACTTTTTAATGGATAATAATTATTCTGTAGGTAGGATAGATTCTAGGGAATTTAAAAATAACGAGGTTCGTAATGAGTTTCAATGATTACCGTACCTTGAGTGCTGAGGTGTTGTTGATTTGATGGTAGGAGGTTGTTGTATATGTAGTTTATCATTGTTTGTTGAAAGTAAATTTACTCACTTTTGTAGTTATTGGCATCTATTTGATTCTAAGATGATGTTTTGGATATCATGTGTTGTTTAGACTCACTTGTTGTTGTGGTAGGTTTGTGATATACTGCTGGCTCACTTGTTTAGTTGTTGGCTCGCTTGAGAATTTGCTTTGTTTTAATTGCTACGAGTAGTTTGAATGGGTGTTGACTTGCTAGATATTTTTTTATTTTTTTATTTTTTCAAGTTTGTTTTTTCTTCTTTTTTCTTCTTCAAGAACAACAATACTTTAGCTATATTAGGGGACATCATTGTCCTTGATGAGTAACAGATGTTTTTTTAGATATTTTCTGTAAACTACTCTCTAGAGAGTGGATTTTTATATAGTTTTATTCAATGTCCATTTACCATCATTGGAAAGTTGCTATCATCTACTGTTCTAATTTTGACTGCTCCATTGTTGCAAATATTGTCTAGTTGGTATGGCCCAAGTCATCTTCTTGTTAATTTTCCTTTGAAATTATGAAACCCATAATCATAGAATAGTGTCAATCCCCTTCTTTGAATTTCTTTGCTCTTGTAATATCCCATTTTTTACCCCAATTGCATTAAAATTGTATATGATGTAAATATCATTATTAAATCATGGTGAGGAGCTCAAAGCCAAGGCCCTACCATGGATTTAGCATCGACAATTAAAATTGATACCTATGGTTATAGTGCTATCCAAGCACACTATATTTTAAGACATCATGTAAATATGCAATTAATAAAAATACCCACAAATAGCTATGTCAATGCAACAAAGAGACGGGGGCATGATTTCAAAAGGAATAGGGAGGGAAAATATTCAAACCCTTGAGCCTATGGTGTAAATCCAAATGTCAATGGAAGAACCCATAAAGTTGTCAACTACCCATTTTTTCTTTTGTTCCCAATCATTTATTTCTTCCAGAAGTTGGTTGAGGCAATTAATGGCTTGGGAAGGGAGGAGTATGGCAGTAAAATTCATATTGGGGCAAGCCACCAATTTTGGGAAATCAAATTTTGACTTATGGGGCAAGCTATTACCCAGAAATGCATGCCCAAACCATTATTCACCCATATGTTTCTATTCCTCACGCAGCTGGAGCATCCAGGGCATCTAGGGTATTGCTCAGCGAATGGGAAACATAGGACAATGATTTGGGGGTTTGAGGAAACGCCTTTTCTCCCGAAATGCCCATAGAAGTTTTCTGAAAATCAAATTGCTCTCCTAGGGTTGTTTTCCCTTTTTCCAATTCATTTTTGGTCCCTAAGACGGTTTTCTCAAACCCAACACTTGCATTTGTTGTTGTGTGCATCCATGTTTTGGTCTGAAAGAATTAGGAGTGGAAGAGGCCCATAATTAGCTTGATAAACCTAGTGAAGAGAGGAACCTCATAGACAGATCAAGAGGGTCTAGAAAATATTCTATGCACACCCTGAAGAGCACTGGAAGGGAAGGTATGGCCCGAGGGACTGTGTAGCAGTGAAGGGAATACTTCTTTGTGTTGGGTGTGTAGGTATTGTGGATCCCAAGCTAGATAGATCTGGTGCAGGTGTCCATAGCTCTGTGGTTGAGCTCACTAGCTTAGCAATTCTCCCTTTCCACTGCCTTAGTAGCCTGATAAACCCAACCGTAGATTGGCTTGGATGAACCTTGATGTGTTTTGGCTATGTGTGAGCCTGTTGTTTTGTAGTTCCTTATGGAAATCATGCCTAGATCGAGGGTGGTAGTGGTGCTGAGAGATTGATGAGCACACTGGACTATGGTTATGTGGAACGTTGCAACGACATAGCTAGTTGTGGGAAAACTTATTTTGAATATTAGTATTCTCTATGAATTTAATTCCTGCAGTGTAATTATTTTATAAATTCTTATGAACATATGAATGCTTGAAATGTATTTGCTTCCGTTGTATATTCATGTATTATGCATCGGTATATGTTTTTATTTCAATGCATTTATGTTTATGTTCATGGGGCTAGATCCCTGGTTATGATAGACAACAACAATAGTGTAGTCACGTCCTCCACATCATCTAGATGAGGGGAGGGGATGTGAGAATGTGGTATCAGAGCATTGGTTTGCAGCATTGGTCCTAAATGGTCCAAGAAGAACCGTTGATAGAGGTTGAACTCAAGGAAGAGTTCCAAACCGAGCCATTGCACATCCTAGATGAGAAGGTAACCGTGCTCCAGAACTGAGTCGTTGGACGGGTGAAGGTGCAATGGAAACACTATGGCCCCGATGATGCTACGTGGGAGATGGAGGATGCCATGAGGATGACACGTCCATTTTTGTTCAATTTTGAAGAGCATTAAGGACAGTGCTAATGTAAGGGGGAGGGAAATGTAATATCATGTTTTTTACCCCAATTGCATTAAAATTGTATATGATGTAAATATCGTTATTAAATCATGGTGAGGAGCGCAAGGCCAAGTCCCTACCATGGATTTAGCATTGACAATTAAAATTGATACCTATGGTTATTGTGCTAGCCAAGCACACTATATTTTGAGACATAATGTAAATATGCAATTAATAAAAATAGCCACAACTAGCTATGTCAATGCAAAAAAGATATGGGGGAATAATTTCACAAGAAATATGGAGGGAAAATATTCAAACCATTGAGCTTATGGTATAAAGCCAAATGTCAATGGAAGAACCCATAAAGATGTCAACTATCCATTTTGTCTTTTGTGCAAAATCATTTATTTCTTCTAGAAGTTGGTTGAGGCAATTAATGCCTTGGGAAGGGAGGACTATGGCAGTCAAATTCGTATTGGGGCAAGCCACCAATTTTGGGAAATCAAATTTTGACTTATTGGGGAAATATTACCCATAAATGCATGCCAAAGCCATTATTCACCCATATGTTTCTCTTTCTCGCGTAGCTCGAGAAGTTGGGGTGTTTTCCCCTCACGTTTTCTGCATTTCCTTCATTTCCATGGCTGAGAAAACCCATTTTTGTATTTCTCAGTGAATGGGAAGTAGAGGACCATGATTTGGGGGTTTTAGGAGGTTGTTTTTGCTCTTGAAATACCCATAGAATTGTTTTGAAAATCGATTTTCTCTTCTAGGTTTATTTTCCCTTTTTTCAATTTGTTTTTAGTCCCCATGAAGTTTTTCTTAGACCCAACACTTGTGTTTGTTGTTGTGTGCATCCTTGTTTTGGTATGAAAGACTTAAGAATGGAAGAGGCCCAAAATTGGCTTGAGAGAAACCTAGTGAAGAGAGGAACCTCACAGACATATTAAGAGGGGCTGGAAAATCTTCTATGCACACCCTGAAGAGCACTGGAAGGGAAGGTATGGCTTGAGGGACTATGTAGCAGTGAAGGGAATACTTCCTTGTGTTGGGTGTGTAGGTATTTTGGATTCCAAGCTAGATATATCTAGTGCAGGTGTCCATAGCTCTATGGTTAAGCTCACTAGCTTAGCAATTCTCCCTTTCCACTGCCTTAGAAGCCTGATAAACCAAACCGTAGATTGGCTTGGATGAACCTTGATATGTTTGGGCTATGTGTGAGCCTTATGTTCCCTCGTTCCTTGCAGAAATCATGCCCAAATTGGGGGTGGCAGTGGTGTTGAGAGATTGATGAGCACATTGGCCTATGGTTGGGTGGAACGTTGCAGTGACATAGCTAGTTGCAAGACAACTTATTTTGAAGATAACTATTCTCTGTGAATTTAATTCCTGCAATATAATTATTTTATAGATTATTATGATCAACATATGAATGCTTGAAATGCATTTTCTTCCATTGTATATTCATGTATTATGCATTTGTATATGTTTTTATTTCAATGCATTTATGTTTATGTTCATGGGGCTAGATCCCCTGTTATGATAGACAATAGCAGTAGTGTAGTCATGTCCTCTACATTGTCGAGATGAGGGGAGGGGACATGACAATGTGGTATCAGAGCACTGGTTGTAGCATTGGGCCTACATGGGCCAAGATGAACAGTTGACAGAGGTGGAACCTGAGGGAGAGTTCCAAACCAAGCCATTGTGCATCCTAGACAAGAAGGTAACCATGCTCCGAAACTGAGCCGTTGGAAAGGTAAGGTGCAATGGAAGCACTATGGCCCCGATGAGGCTACATGGGAGATGGAGGATGCCATGAGGATGGAACATCCGTTTTTATTCAATTTTGAAGAGCAATGAGGACAATGCTAATGTAAGGGGTAGGGGAATGTAATATCCCATTTTTTACCTCAATTGCATTACAATTTCATATGATGTAAATGTCGTTATTAAATCATGGTGAATAGCTCAAGGCCAAGGCCCTGCCATGGATTTATCATCGAAAATTAAAATCGATACCTATGGTTATCGTGCTAGCTAGAAAAACTATATTTTGAGACATCATGTAAATATGCAATTAATAAAAATACCCACAACTACCTATGTCAATGCAACAAAGAGATGGGGGCATGATTTCACAAGGAATAGGGAGGGAAATATTCAACCCTTGAGCCTATGGTGCAAATCCAAATGTCAATGGAAGAACCCATAAAGTTGTCAACTACCCATTTTGTCTTTTGTCCCCAATCATTTATTTCTTCCAGAAGTTGGTTGAGGCAGTTAATTCCTTGGGAAGGGAGGAGTATGTTAGTCAAATTCGTATTGGGGCAAGCCACCAATTTTGGGAAATCCAATTTTGAATTATGGGGCAAGTTATTACCCAAAAATGCATGCCCAAGCCATTATTCACCCATATGTTTCTCTTCCTCACACAACTGGAGCAGTTGGGGCATTTTCCCCTCATGTTTTATGGATTTCCTTCATTTCCATGGCTACGAAAATCCATTTTTGTATTGTTGAGAGAATGGGTAGCATAGGACCACGATTTGGGGGTTTGAAGAGGTTTTTTTTGCTCCTGGAATTCCCATAGACATTTTCTAAAAATCGAATTTCTATCTCAGGGTTTTTTTTCCCTTTTTCCAATTTGTTTTTGGTCCCCCATATGTTTTTCCCAACACTTGCGTTTGTTGTTGTGTGCATCCCCGTTTTGGTCTAAAATACTTAGGAGTGAAAGAGGCATAGAATTGGCTTGATAAACCTAGTGAAGAGAGGAACCTCACATATAAATCAAGAGGGGTTAGAAAATATTCTATGCACACCCTGAAGAGCATTGGAAGGGAAGGTATGGCCTGAGGGACTGTGTAGCAGTGAAGGGAATACTTCCTTGTGTTGGGTGTGTAGGTATTGTGGATGCCATGCTAGATAGATCTGGTGCATGTTTCCATAACTCTATGGTTGAGCTCACTATCCTAGCAATTTTCCCTTTCCATTGCCTTAGCAGCCTGATAAACCCAACTATAGATTGTCCTGGTTGAGCCTTGATTTTTTTGGCTATGTGAGAGCTTGATGTTCCCTATTTCCTTGTGGAAATCATGCCCATATCAGAGATGGCAATGGTACTGAGATATTGATGAGCACATTGGCCTATGGTTGGGTGGAACATTGCAGCGACATAACTAGTTGCGAGACAGCTTATTTTGAAGATAAGTATTCTCTGTGAATTTAGTTCCTGTAATGTAATTATTTTATAAATTATTATGAACATATGAATGCTTGAAATGTATTTGCTTCCGCTGTATATTCATGTATTTTGCATCTGTATATGTTTTTATTTCAATGCATTTATGTTTATGTTCATGGGGCTAGATCCCCGGTTATGATAGATAGCAGCAACAGTGTAGTCGCGTCCTCTACATTGTCGAGAAGAGGGGAGGGTATGTGACAACTCTTATGTTCTTATCATTCCATAGTTTCTTGTGTTGTTGCACTATCTCAGTGTGTGATAAATCTTGATTTCTGTACTCATATAGTTCATTCAACTGGAGGATTCATTCTTTATGGTTTTCAGACAGACCCATTTTTAGTTCAACTGCTATTCTGAGTGTCTTGATTTCAAATTCAATGGGTAACATAAATTTCTTTCCATATACCAGTTCGCAGAAAGTAAATCCACTAGTGGTTTTCTATGTTTTGTTATATACCCAAGCTGCTTCATTCAATCTATCTACCCAATCTCTTATGTAACTGAACTGTTTGGTTAGTATTTTTTCCAATTCCTTGTTTGTAACCTTCACTTTCCCATTGTCTTATGGGTGATAAGAGGAACACAATCTGTTCTTTATATTGTTCCTTCTAAAGAGATCCTCAATTAGGTTGGATTCAAACTATGTTCATTGATCAGAGACAAGTTCCCCCGTAACTCTAAATCTTGTAAATATATGCTATGTGAAAAACTTTGCTACACTAGTTTCATCAGCTTTAGCAAGTGTTTTGACTTCTACCCATTTTGTGATATAGTCAGTGCATTTAGGGATATATCTCTTTTGATTGGGAGGGGGTTTAATTGATCGTACACAATCAAATCCCCACTTATCAAATGGTCCCAATGACACTTGATGTTGGAGAAGCATTTCATCCATTTGTGTTGGCTTACCCATTCTTGAACAGTCATCACAATGTGAAACATACTCTTAGGCATCTTTATGAATTGTAGACCAATAGTATCATGTTTGAAGTATTTTAAAAGTTGTCCTTTTGGATGGATAGTGGCCTCTATATGGTTCAATGTGAGTGGCATGGAGTATATCATGAATCTCATCTTCTCTGGCGCATATTCTCAAGATCTGATTTGGCCCTCTTTTGAAAAGAAGACCTTGAATCCAAGTGTAATTTGCACTCTACCTGATTATTTTGCATATTTGTTTATAGTCATAATGTTGTGGAAATTTTCCAAAGACTAAGTGGTTTGCAATGTCAACAAACCATGGAATTTCTATTGATATTGCAAATGGGTATTCATATGGAAAAGTATCTTCTACCAATTCCCTATCTTGAACATGGGTTAATCTTGATAGGAAATCCTCCACCACATTGTGATTCCCTGGTTTATCTAGAATTGTCAAATCAAATTCTTGTAATAAAAGTAACCACATTATAACTCTAGCACTATTGTGAGGTTTTTTCATGAGGTACTTTATTAATGAGTGTTTAGTGTGCACAAATACTGGATACCTTGTTATGTAGTGCCATGTTGATGGCATGGACAACAGCTGGGAACTCCTTTTCAGTGACTATGTAGTTAAGTTCTGCTCCCGCTAGGTTCTTGCTGATATAATATATGGCATGGGGATTTTTCTCCTTTTATTGTCCTAAAACTTATTCAAAGGTTGTGTCAGATGCGTTAGAGGGTTTTGTTCACCTTGATCCCCCACTTCCCCTATTATTTATGTCGTTCTTTTCCTGGTTATCCATTAGGACATTTCTTAACAAAGTTTGATTTTAGCATGCTTAGTCTCCTTTATACAAGAGGTACTAGCATCATGAACCCAATGTTGCAAATCTTGCTGCTTTCTTTCAACATGGAGAGAGTCCTTCTCTCTGTTAACTTAGGCTTCTACCTTTTGTATCTTTTTTATATGTTTTCTTATAATAACTTATGTGTCAAGGAAATTAAATACACATGATGATATTTATCCCACGTGTGAATTAGAGTTGGTAGTTGTAATGTTGGCACGAGATATTTGGATTCATTATCTTGTAGGACATAGCTTTGTGCTCAAATCCAATCACCAAAGCTTAAAGAATTGCTTTGTACAGAGAGAAATTAACTCCAATATGCAAAGGAGATGAGTGAATTTATAAGCAAGTATGATTTTGGGCTATATTACATCAAGGGAAAAGAAAATGTAGTTGTTGATGCCCTGTATAAGACTGAGGATCTTCTCCTTGCTACCCTTAGAAGTCAATTTAAGGGAGAGAGTGGTAAGACAACTTCTTGGATATAGTTGGTACCTAAAGGTTACATCAGTACTTCAAAGTGGGAGGCAGTCAAAACCTGTTTGAGGGGTATCACCTAGAGGTAGATGGATTGTTGCAATTTCAAGGGGAGTTGAATCTTGATGGCTTCAACACTTACTTAGGAGTAATTGTACATAATTCCTATGGGGATTGTGATGATATCATATACAAGTGTATTTTGAAACAATTCATATTTTGAGATTTTATTGGTGTCATGATGTCTAGTGTCATTGCACTCTAATTTAATAAGGAGAAGACTATTAATACCAAGGATTGTTTTATACTTATCAACGCTTTTATTCTTGATGTTTTGGAAACTTTGTGTATCATGCAGGATGTGATAGACTTGCCCAACTTTTTTTATTATCACGTGGACACTAAATTTATCATAAAAATGGGTGGGAGAAAAGGTTCTCTTGAAGAGAAGGTTGGGTGGTAAATGTAGAGTAGTATGTGAACATAATCTACAACATGATCTAATGCCTAAAGTGAGTTATTGGAATACTCAAAACAATTTATAGTTTGAAGGAATAAAATAATAAAAATGAAATGAGATACATTGAAATAGAACAAGATATACAAAGGAAATCAAATATGATTTTATTTAATAACATTCTAAGTGAGGATAAGAAGATGGGGTCACCATGCGTAATTGTAACAAGGTGGTATAACCATATATGGAACATTGAGCAAATTTAGTGAAACCATGAACATTTGGTGGTGGGATCAACTATAGAAAAGTTAGAGTTGGTGGAACCATGAACATATTTGGTGGTGGAATCTTGGACACATGGTGGTTGAATCTTAAACAAATTTAATGGAGCCATGATCACTATTTATGGAACCATGAGCATTATTGGTGGAATCATGAGTAATTGTCACGAGGTAGCGGAACCATATAAGGAACCTTGAACAAAATTCACCGAACCATGATCATTTTAGGGGTGGAACCATGATGAATGTTCATGGAACCATGAACAACTTTGATGGAACTATGAACAATATAGGTGGAACCATGTATAGTGCATACACAACCATGTGGAATTAAGGATTTGTGAACTATGTTGGTGGAACAATGAATTTGGTGGTGGAATCAACTCAAAAAGTTAGAGTTGATGGAACCATGAACATATTTGGTGGCATAACCTTGGAGATTTGGTGATTGAATCTTGAACAAAGTTAATGGAACCATGAGAATTATTGGTGGAACCATGAGCATGATTGGTGGAACCATGAGCATTATTTATGAAACCATGAACATTATTGGTGGAACAATGAGTAATGGTCCCAAGGACATGGTTGAACCATATAAGGAACCTTGAACAAAATTCATAGAACTATTAATATTTTAGTGGTGGAACCATGATGAAATTTTATGGAACCATGAACAACATTGATGGGACCGTGAAAAATGCTTGTGGGACCATGTACAATGCACATAAATTCATGTGCAATTAAGGAACATTGAACAACATTGGTTGAGCCATGAACATGATGAGCACTATTTATGGACCATGAACCATTTGGTGAGTAGTGCATACATGGTCAGGAGGTGGTGGAATTAAGAGTAATGCATATGGAACCTTGATCAAAGTTAGATTTGATGGAAACATGAACATCTTTGGTTGTGGGATATTGGACACTTGGTGGTTGAATCTTAAATAAAGTAAAAGGAACCAGGAGTATTGTTGGTGGAACCATGAGCATTGTTTATAGAACCCTAATCATTATTGGTGGAACCATGAATAATGGTTATGAGGTGGTGGAAACATATAAGGAAATTTGAACAAAATTCATGGAAGCATGAGCATTTTAGGGGTGAAACCATGATGAATGTTTATGATGTTGGGTTAAAATTGACTTGGTGAAAGTGTCATTAAATTAAACCTAGTTTAGGTCAACAATAGTGGTTTTTGGGCCCATGGTTTTGGTGGCCCATGGTATTCCCACCCATGGCATATGAATGTAATGAATCCTATAAAATGCTTGAGAGACTCCATTGTAATTGGGGTGTGGAGGTTATAGGTCAAGGCTCACTTAGCTAGATTATCAGGGTTTGACCAAGGGACAATAATAAATCTATTATGTTGGTTTTTCCTAGGTTTGGGTTTTCCACATAAAACATTATGTTTTTGCTATGATTTATGATAGATTTATTTCTCTCATTGTTTGCTCAAGAATTTTAATATGGTATTAAATCCCAATTGGCCTGTACTCTCTCACAAGAGTGGCCTGGATGTTTTCTACTATTAGATCTATTGGTTTTGCTAAGCTCAAGGATAGATCGAATGGGAGATGCCAAATATTTTGAAGTAAATCCTACTGATATGGATCTATTGTCTAAAATCACAAATCTAAGGATTGAATTCCTAGATATGTTGTAGATATGGTTGTATTTGTAGATCCTTTGGTGCAATCATTGAATGTGTGAGGGTTTAACTTGTGTGCTTTTTGATGGTCACTTTAGCCAACATATGTGATATTTTGTGCTTGGAAGAAATAGATTCCTATCATATAATGATGAGGATATCGCTCATCAAGGGCTTGTTCATTTGACTTTGATTATGTCTGCATGTGACAAATCGGTGAAACCTCAGTAAAGGTTGATTGTTGTGGATGTGTGTGTGGAGTAAACCTATTGAAGATTGCACCTTCATTATCTTGTGCATGAGTGGGGGGACAACCCATGAGATCCTATGCAACTGTGATCTATTAGAGTGACATTTAGATATATTATATTTGAATGTGGATCTGGTGTTGTTGAAACTCATTTGAAGTGGTCTTCTTATAGCATTAGATCAAGTAATGATTGAGTTGGTGCAAAAGATGAATGAAGATGTATTTTGGTTACAACTAGTAGATATATACAAGTTTGATGTAGATAATTGCATGGTTTGGACATTGGAGCTATAACATGTCAAGGGACAATTTGGTATGCAGGAGTAAAAAAGAGGACGTGGGCATATGCAACATGGATTTGAAGAATGGATGGAGATGCATTTTTTATGATATGCTATTGTATCAATATATTATTGTGATTGGGAAGTGCAGTTTGGAATTCAAGGCAAGGGAGATGTCCTCGTGATATCAATCTCTAGTGCCAAATATGGTGTTTCAAATTCCTTGGATAAGGACAATTCTAAGCATTGATAATGGATGGTAGAATCTCCACACACGAGGCCATACATTCTAGGTGGCATGAAATCCTAGTTACTTGGGGATGAGTGGGATGTGATGTATAATAATCTCTCAAGATGAATATGAATAAAATTCACATGATGATAAACTACTATCAGTGTTAAGAGCGAGCTAAATATTGGATTTTTATGGTGTGTGGTGAAGGAGGTATGCGAGGACATTGAATGGGTACCCCTCACGAATGGATAGGGATTGAATCATAGTTATTGCTCAATTTTTGGTACAAAATGTGTCCCACAATGAGTTCTATGACTCCATGAGTGTGGGGGACCTATACAGAATGATTTTAGAAGGATTCCCTTTGGTTTGTGTTGTGTTAGCCTTAACCATGACATTGGATTGATGTTGTTAGCTGTCATGAGGATTTGGAAAATGTTGTCGATATGAGAGCATTGTGGTCAAGCAAAGGAGGATCTTGTTGAGGCAACATTGCAACCAAGAATTGTAGGGAGAGAAGACAAGTAAATGTAGTAATAGAAACAAAATTAAAAAAAATATTATAATGGGAATACCATTGTAAGACCTTGTTAGGAATGCATACACCTCATAACTCACTAGTAAAAGACTATATGTAGACTTAGGTGATAAGGGTTTAGGAGTTGGATAATTACCCCAAGTCAAGTCTAAAGGGGAGACTGTTGGGTTAAAATTTACTTAGTGAAAGTCATTGAATTAAACCCGGTTTAGGCCAACAATAGTGGTTTACGGGTCCATGGTTTTGGCAGATCATGGTATTCCTACCCATGGTATTTTCATGTAATGAAGCCTATAAAAGGCTTGAGAGACTCCATTGTAATTGAGGCCTAAAGGTGATTGATGAAGGCTCACTTGGTCAGATTGACAGGGTTTAGCTAAGGGAATATAATAGATCTATTATGGTGGTTTTCCTAGGTTTGAATTTTCCACATAAAACATTATGTTGTTGTTATAATTTATGCTTGATTTATTTTTGTTGTTGTTTGATCAATAATTTTAATGTGTGGTAGTGAAGCATTATTTATCTCGTTGTTTGCTCAAGCATTATTCGTGGAACCACAAGTAATGGTCACAAGGTGGTGGAACCATAAAAGGAACTTTGAACATAATTCATGGAAGCATAAGAATTTTAGGGGTGGAACTATGATGAATTTTTATGGAACTATGAACAATGTGGGTGGAGCCTTATATCATGCATACAAAACCACATATAGTCTAGGGTTTGAGATCTCTCTTGACTAGAATGACATCGTTCCCCTTGACATTAATTTATCTTCCATTTTAGGATAAAAACAAGAGCAACCTCCATTGTAAATGCCATCACTTCACATTGCCATTTTTTCTGATCATTAGGTTGAATCACCTTGGTGCTTAAAATATTTGTGTCGCATTTTTGAGATAATATCATGACATAAGGTTTTAAATGTGTTTTCAAACATTGGGCCTGATGAACTTTGTTAGATTGAGTGGGGATGGTATCATGAGGCATTTCAAAACCAAGAGCGTATTCTTTAAGAAACAATGGAGGAATGGAAGAAGGCCCTCAAATAAGCCACATATATTGTCGATTTTGTCCTCAAAATGAATGAACATGTCCATGGAAAGTTTCTAAAGAGAATTGTGAATGTTGCATGGAGAATGGTCAAATCAAATCCCTTACAGATGGAAACATACCAGGTTTCATAAACCGTAGGAGACTTGATGCTAAGCTCACTCTTACCAGCCTCATCACTAGTAGAAAATCATAAATATATGACTTAAAAAACTACTGAAAGTTGCATATAAATGACTAATTTTGGTCATGTGACTATTAGTAGTTTATTTCCAATCACTTATAACATGACTAAATTTATGAGTAAAAAACCTACTTGAATGTCCATAGATGGTTAAATGAATAAAAATACAAGTACAAATTAAAATATGGTGCTACATCAAGAAAATATAGTGTAAAGCGTCTTCATTGATCAGTGGTTTAAACTTTAAAAATGCACAACAAATATACAAGATGACCAATCTTTAACCAGCCACTACCCCTGCAAGATTAACAACAAATTTTTTTGGAATGAATGTAAAAGGAAACCCTTTTGAAACTTACCTCACAGTGCCTGGAAAGATATAGAAATATTTATATTTTTTTGTGTGGATAAGCCTCAACATAACGCATATTATTTAATATTTCAAATGTAGTTTGCAACATACTTCGGAAAAAAAGGAACAATCTTGAGATTGCAATGGAACCCAAGACACCTTTTGAGACTTACCTCATAGTGCCTGTAAACTCTTCTTTGATTTCCCTCTTCCCAACACAAACAATATTTGTTGAGGCCAATCTCACCATCACCTTCATGACCCATTAAAGACACTGGATTTAAATCTCAATTAAAGAAATAATATTTAAGATGGATTAAAATTTGACCAAGTCATATTTCAGTTGGATAGGTTTCTTATTATCAAAAACCCAAAAGCATTAGTGCAAGACTATTATGTGGACAAAGAATCTATTATGTGGACAAAGATTCTGAAAGATTTAAAATACTTCAAAGGAATAAATCAAAGATTTAGATAATCCAAGAATCCCATCAATTTCTTATGAGTAGTATGTAAGGTCACTAAAAAAATAACTGTAATTTTAGGAAAAATTAGTGACTTTTGTAGGATTAAGTATACATATCAAGATACATGATTGATAATTGATCACAACACATTCTTTATAATCAAGTAACCATTACATGTATGTCTTTGTATAGAGAATCATGCATTGCACACCATAACTGATAATAACACAAAGCCTTTATAACTCCAAATATTATGCATGGTGAGTCACATGTACCAAGGACACATCCTAAGAAAATTTTCATTGTTTTATGTTAATGATTTCCACACATTTTGGATGTGGAAAATGAATTCAAGTGAATTCAAGAAAACAAATTCAAAATTTTTAGTATCTACAAATGACCAAATGCTCAATCGAATCAAAATATATTTTTTCATGTTGGATGCACCCAATAGGAGACTTCCTATAACATTCTGCAAACTCAATACCTAATCCAAACAAGGATGAACTAGGATACAAAATACCTGGAGACTAGTATAATCCATAATGACACATAAGTATGAGCACGTGACCAAGTAAAGGCCATAAGTCTGAAAACAAATTGTATACCAATTATGATTAGCCATTATGGATGGTCCACATCAAGGTTTTGTCCACGTGACTATCCATGAGGAAATTGTAGGACCCACGAGAAATATTCAGAATTTTATAATTTTCCTCCAACAACAAATTTTTTTGTCCTTTGATGAACATGCAATTCCTTTCAGTCAACCAACTTTGCAACCATGGCATTGGTTTGACTTCTTCCACCCATAAAGTCCCAATGCTAGAACCATGAGCTATGATAGCACTTTACCACATCCCTGACCACCTCAATAACCATTCAAGGTATCAGGTGGGATTATCCAATTTCATAGACAACCCTGTCTTTCCTTTTCTCTCCACTATCTTCTCTTCAGACTGTCTCCTTTCATTGGGTTCTTTCTCTATCATCATTCCAATATTTATTAGGTATCATGTTCCATTGTTGTCTTGATCTATCGACTTTGATCCATCACATTACCTATTCTATCATACTCTTCCTTCCATCAAAATTCCTTCTATGCTCTTTTTTCATCGTCTTATGATGGTCCAACCCTAAGGAAAAATTCTCCAAGATTCTACCTTCGATGAGGCCCTGCTAATATGCAATATCTCACTTGTTGACATTATCTTGTTCCTTACACATGCTCCATTAGATTATTCCTATGATAACCTGCCTATGATGAGGCATCCTCAATCCTATCACATTCGATACACCACTGGAAACCCACTCTCCATTAGGATCTCTAGAATTCATGTTTTGCAACATCCTTTGATGTGGAATATCTGATAAGATATGGTTCGATATGCCATTAAACCTCACTCAATCAGGTATTTCCAAATATATTTCTATGCATTTGGTATACAATATTAGGCGTCGGTCCATTAGACCTCCCTCACATATCTTGTCAACGCAATTCCATGATATAACATTCTCAATCCATTGGGATTCGAAATATATCGATACAATGAGATTCCCCACTCTATCAAACTTTCCTCCATGCACCTTTTGAAATCTTTCCCAGTGGATAGCCTTTAGTGAGGCTCTTCTCGATGTCATTTTCTTGATTATTTCCCATCAAATAGCTACACACATGTTTGAGATTCCATTGGATAGATGTGACTCTTCTTACACTAAACATGTGGAAGAATTATATTAAAACACTAAGCAACTTTGGTTTATGCCTGTAACTATAAATTCCAACCCAAATTTCCCCAATGTTGCACCCAAGGACCCTAGATCTACTCTATGATGTCCCCATCCATCAATTCGAATGGAGGAGGGAGTGTTTATGAATTCCAGGCTTATACATTTCTCCCCATGGCCATATTATGAATCCACAAATAATAAAATGTGTGTATAGATGTAGAATATAAGAATATGGGAAACAAACTATATATGCACACACACATAATGCATAAAGTAACATATTCATCAACAGGAAGTGTTTTTTCTAGAAATTGTTCCTAGACTACCACATGAACAAGCTAGAACAATCTCAGAAATAAAAGTAAAATGGAATTGGGTTTTATTGATTTTGGTTTGAAAATTCATTAGCAAGAAGGTAAATACTCAATAGGCTAAAACAAGTATTAAATCATGAAAATAAAACACTAATATGCAAATACATAAAATATAAACCATGAACAGTATAAACATAACACTGATTTCATCCGCAACATACAAGCATTTCATGAATAAAAACATTAAACAGGAAATGAAATTATACATTGAGTGATCAAACAGATCAGAAATAAAACCAGCACAAAAGATAACAATGGCTTATAAGTATGTATATATCATAATCAGTCTTCAAAGTTACATGAGAGTTTTGAGTCTTAGCTCAACAACAACAACTCTAAAGCCTCCTCTTGCACCAAAATTCCAACCCCTGCACTGTATGCTTGTCCCATTTTTATAATTACAAAAAAAAAATGAAGTAGTTCCATCTTCACTTCTTTAGGTCAAATTCGAAACTACTCAACAGTTACATTAACCAACTTTCAAAAGATAAAAAACTAATTGACTAAAAATAGCAAAATCGGATCCCTGAGAAATTTGGCGAATTTCTGAAAATGGGTCTCAAAGAAGCCTCCATATATCTCTATCGAAAACTGAGAGAATTTATTTTAAATGAGTTCATGATGAACAAAAAAATCTCTTTTATTTCAAAAATTCTTTTTCAATTGATCAGAATATGTGCCGAAAATTTGTGACTAAAACAGGAAATTATTAAATAATTCAAACCCTGAAAAATAGGCCACAAATATGAATTTGAATATCTCAAAAGATGACACCTGTGAGAAAAATGAGATAGGTTTTTATGAATGAATCCACGGTAAAAAAAAACCTCTTTGGGATTTCTTAAATTCATCTCCATTTCCTCGTAATCTGTGCTCAATTAAAATGACTAAAACAAGAAAAACAGATCATAACTATGCATCTCTTTTTCTTCTTAAAGCCTTTTTAGCCACTCTTATCCATATTTCATTGTAATTTGGCTTATGTACTTCTTTAGGAACTTCAAATATTCTCAACCTTTTTCTCTACAACTATAAAACTCATAACCAAAAATAAAAATCGTAACACTTGAAAACCATGATTTTCTGAAAGATAGTCTCATACATTTGTCATGATGATGAAGTTAGGTTATGTACATGTGTCATAATGTCTTCAATAGGTGGCTGAAAAAACTTGCATTATCTTTGACTATCTTCGACTGCAACGACCACGATAATCCATCACTGTTTTCTATGATTTAGGATTCTTGTAGCACCTTATTGCATTAACCTTGACTTTTGCGCTACAGGAATGTTCTTATGCAAATTTTGACAAAAGGCTCCAAAGTGAGGGTTAGAACTTAAGTATAAAGCTTGGAATAATATTAATATAAGATTTTTCAGACTTCAAGAGATATTTAACACTTAATAAGCCAAAAAGAAAATTTGAAAAATAAAATAAATTAAATTAAAACAGCTATAACCTATAAAAACTAAACAAAATGGATTAAACATTATTTAATATTAAAACAACCCCAAAATTTAAAGTAAATAAGAAATAAATCTTTTAAAACAACACACATAGACTAGGAACAATATTCAGTCATAACATCTGGCTCCTGCTGCGGGATGAAAGACTCCTTGTGAGGTTTCAAGAACCTATAGACCAGTGCCTTCTGCCATCAAAACTGAAACTTTCCTGTTATTCTGCAAAAATTCCACTGGGTAATTGGAGTCTTATTCAACCTATCTATACTAACCAGCTAAAACTTGCTTGATCAAGTTGTAATTCCATTTCCAAGGTAACCAAGAAAAAATTCCATCAACCAACCAAAACTTGTTTCCAACTCCGAATATATGTATAATCAGAAATCTTGAAAAACATGAAAAGAAAGGATCTAGCAGCTCGTACTCACTTTCATCAAATGCTGTCTCTAAGATAGAAGATTTATAATTTAGTGTTGACTTTAAATAATCTGCCACTGGATCATAAAAATTGCCAAAAGTTACCTCTTCCTGTTCTGTGAAAAAAGATAGGTTGTCCATAAGAATATTTTGCTCCATGAATATCATCTAGATATTGGTGATCAAAGACATTAGGATCAGCCTGAATTTGCTGCAGAATTTCTTGAACAATATCAACAATAATGTCAACAAGTTGATCCTACTTTTCCACACTGTCTTCAAACAGATAACTAACATACATCGGCTTCGGTTGTTCAAGGATAAAGGTCTGAATGCATTCCTGAATCTGCCAATCAAATTGTGCCATATCACACACATCACACATTTTTGGGCCTTGCTTTTCAATTTCTTCATCATATTTATAAAAAATTAGAGCATCTTCATAATGGTTTTGAACAACAGATTTATCATAACCATGAATATAAGAAGCTTCTGATATAATAATAAAAATGTCAACAGCATGGATTTAATCAATTTGAGTATCAAAACGAAAAGGAATAGAATATAATTCATCACAAAATTCTTGTCCTAGAACCTCAATATCTTCATCATAACGAGGAGCATTCTGTCAAATTTCAAATGATGATGTTGAAGGTTCGTGTTTTTCTTCATTGCAAGGCTGATCTTTCTGCTCAATACTACGTTTGATTGGTGCTTCCTTTTCTACATGTAACATGCCACTTGTATTGTCATCACTGAAACGCAGCATACAAGACCCCAAATATTTTTCTACGGCATAAATTGGATGATTTGTTGGGTTCATAGCATCAGTAATAATGTAAGCATATTGTAATTCTCTATACAATATCCTATTTTCTCCAAAAATATCAATAGTTGCATATGACAAATCCATTTGTAATGTACCACCTACCTTCTTAGCCCAAGACCTTGAAAGTAACATTTCGAACTTAGGAGTGATATCAGCCACCACCACATCCATGATGACACTTTTGATGGGTAACTGAGTCAAATTAACCACAATATCCTTAATCCCTCCCAAACATTTAGCATCTCTGGAATCAAATGCATATAAGTCATGATATGGTTTTGTGATACTCACACCCAAAGCCTCCATGACTGCTTTTGGCATCAAATTGTGAGAAGCACCAGAATCCAGTAAACAATTATGAATAATTTGATCATGAACAGTGGATGTTATATAAAAAAGGTGGAGATAAATTTGAATCATTTTCAATCTTATCAGCTAGGGAGAACTAATAAATATTTTAGGATGTTCTTCTTGTAGATTTACAGTATCTAAAGGTATCTGGCTAGCAGTTGACCATATCATCTTTAGAACTGGATTTCTATAGAAAGGATTCTTCATCAACTCAGTAAAGGGTACTGGAATTTTAATCTTACATAACTCATTTCCAAAATTAAAATTCTGCACATTTTTATTCACTTCTTCAGTTTCAACAACCTCATCTGGATCACCCTAATTTTGTCTCTTTTCTTGTGTTGAATTAGGTAATTGTTTAGGAGGAGAAGTCGTCTTCTTTTTTGGAATCTGAGAAACCTGTTTTGGACCAGACCTTAAGTTAATAGAATTCTTAGGTTCAGATTTACCTATTTCAGTTGTAATTTTAGGACCCAAGTCACTTTCTGTTTGATAAATATTAGCACCAAAAAACTCAGAATTCTGAAAGTCCCGTTCAGTTAAAAACCCCTCTAATAATAAGTCCCCAAAGTAATTTACATCTTGATTTGAATCTTCATACTTACCATCATCACCCTCTTCAACTTCATCTATAACATTATTTTGGAGTGGAGGAGGAACTCTCTGATCTTCATTCTCTCTTCTTTCCCTCTGAATGTCATTGTTTCTTCATTCTCTAGGAATAAATCTAGGTGCAAAATGCCACCTAAATTGATTAGGGTTCCTTTATCCTTCTTGTGCAGGCTTAATTGAATTCTTTTCTAACTCCAAATTATTTAGTTTTGCTGTTAAAATTTTGACTAACTTAGCCATTTCATCTATTTTTCTATCTGTTGTCTGTGAAGTAGAGGCTCGTGGAATTACCTTCTTTTTACCTTTTCTGTGATATATTTGATTGTCTGGATTTTCTTTAAGCCTATTAGAAGCTAGAATATTTGATTCCACTTCCAATGCAACCTCCTGCATGTTTAATAAAGTGTCTGTCCTTCTTTCTCTTAAATGCAAGGAAAATTAATGGTCAAAGGCATTTGCATAAGTCAACTTAGCTGAGGTTTTAGAAGGTTTGATTTTAGCGGGGATCCTACCATATATCTTGTTAAAGCGCTTGGAAAAGTTTGCTATAGTTTCATCCTTTTTTCTTCTTAATGCTCCAAATTATGTGATGTAATAATTGTGATATTTTGTGTCTCCCCACTGCCTCATAAATACATCTTGTAGCTCCTCTATGAGAGTGATTGAATTAGGTGGCAGCTTTCTGAACCATTTCCTTACCTCCCCATCCAAACTCTGCACAAACATCCTCATCCATACATCTTTAGCCTCAATATTTTGATTGTCTGCATAACTAAGAAATGCATCCCAGTGTTCTTCAGCAGCTGTCTCACCCTAGTTATTCAACCAAGGTAAATACTTCTGATAATCTCCTCCAGGGAAAGCATTTAAAGGCCGAGGAAGAACTAAATGAGCATACCTAGCTGCTACCATTCTATCCATCATGTCAAGAGGTTGTCTTGCCATCTTGGAATTGCTTTGTTTTGATGAAGGAAAATGTTTATTTACTTGGCTAGAACTTGGATGAAAAGGGATTTTATTGGTTTTAAATTGAAACAAGGGAATCTTACCAGAAGACTGATTTTTTGATTTTTTATAGGACTGAGGATTAGTAAAAACTTGAAAGCTGCTAACTGGTATAGAAGGTATTGACCATGACAGATTTTGTTTTTCCCCCTCTGAATGTGCAAAAGGTGATACTAAGTCAAATTGATTAGGGGTACACAAAGAAGGAGAAGACTATGATTTTCAAAAAAAATTAGCTTCCTTCAAAATATGTTCTGGTAAATAATTCTAATAATCTCCTCCAGGGAAAGCATTTAAAGGCCGAGGAAGAACTAAAGGAGCATACCTAGCTGCTACCATTCTATCCATCATGTCAAGAGGTTGTCTTGCCATCTTGGAACTGCTTTGTTTTGATGAAGGAAAATGTTTATTTACTTGGCTAGAACTTGGATGAAAAGGGATTTTATTGGTTTTAAATTGAAACAAGGGAATCTTACTAGAAGACTGAGTTTTTGCTTTTTATAGGACTGAGGATTAGTAAAAACTTAAAAGCTGCTAACTGGTATAGAAGGTATTGACCATGACAAATTTTGTTTTTCCCCCTCTGAATGTGCAAAAGGTGATACTAAGTCAAATTGATCAGGGGTACACAAAGAAGGAGAAGACTATGATTTTCATTTTTTTTTAGCTTCCTTCAAAATCTATTCTGGATCTAAGACACCCAGATGCAATGGTGAAGTAGGTTTCCCTCTTGTTCCAATCCTCTTGGTAGCCACTGTGAACCACTTCTTGGTGAAAAAAGTAGTCTAAAATATTTACTGATTTTGCTCACCTCTCAAAATCAAGTGAATAATAAAAACCCAGGGAAGATATACTTCAGTTTCATCCCCGACAACAACGCCAAAGATGTTTTTGCTAGAAATTGATCCTATACTATCACATGAACATGCTAGAACAATCTCAGAAATAAAAGTAAAATGGAATTGGGTTTTATTGATCTTGGTTTGAAAATTCATTAACAAGAAGGTAAATACTCAACAAGCTAAAACAAGTACTAAATCATGAAAAATAAAATACTTAGATGCAAATACATAAAATATAAACCATGAACAGTATAAACATAACACTGATTTCATCCACAACATACAAGCATTTCATGAATAAAAACATTAAAACAGGAAATGAAATACATTGAGTGATCAAACAGATCATAAATAAAACCAGCATAATAGATAACAATGGATTATAAGTATGTATATATCATAATCAGTCTTCAAATTTACATGAGAGTTTTGAGTCTTAGCTTGACATACAACAGCTCTAAAGCCTCCTCTTGCACCAAAATTCCAACCCCTGCACTGTATGCTTGTCCCCTTTTTATAATTACAAAAATATAATATGAAGTAGTTCCATCTTCACTTATTTAGGTCAAATTCAAAACTACTCAGTAGTTACATTAACCAACTTTCAAAAGATAAAAAAACTAATTGACTAAAAATAGAAAAATTGGATTCTTGGGAAATTTGGTGAATTTCTGAAAAATGGGTCTCAAAGAAACCTTTATATCTCTCGATCAGGGACACCTGTGCGAAAAATGAGAGAGTTTTTTCTAAATGATTCCATGATGAACAAAAACCTCTATTGGTTTTTAAAAATTCCCCTTCAATTGATCGAAATACGTGCTGTAAATTTGTGACTAAAAGAGGAAAATATTAAATAATTCAAACCCTGAAAAATAGGCCACAAAGATGAATTCTAATCTCTCAAACGATGACACCTGTGTGAAAATTGAGATAGATTTTTATGAATGAATCTGTGATGAAAAAAAACCCCTTTTGGATTTCTGAAATTCATCTTCATTGTCTCGTAATCTGTGCTCAATTACAATGACTAAAATAGAAAAAACAGAGCATAACTATGCATCTCTTTTTCTTCTTAAAGCCTTTTTAGCCACTCTTACCCATATTTAACTATAATTTGGCTTATGTACTTCTTTAGGAACTTCAAATATTCTCAACCTTCGTGTCTGCAACTGTAAAAGTCATAACCAAAACTAAAAATAGTAACATTTGAAAACCATGATTTTCTGAAAGATAGTCTCATACATTTGTCATGATGATGAAGTTAGGTTATGTACATGTGTCATAGTGTCTTCAACAAGAGGCTGAAAAAACTTCCATTATCTTCGACTATCTTCAATTGCAGGCCATGATAATCCATCACTGTTTTCTATGATTTAGGATTCCTGTAGCGCCTTATTGCATAAACCTTGACTTTTGCGCTACAGGAATGTTCTTATGCAAATATTGACAAAAGGCTCCAAAATGAGGGTCAGACCTTAAGTATAAAGCTCAAAATAATTTTAATATAAGCTTTTTCAGACTTCAAGAGATATTTAACACTTAATAAGCCAAAAAGAAAATTTTAAAAATAAAATGAAATAAATTAAAACAACTATAACCTATAAAAACCAAACAAAATGCATTAAACATTATTTAAAATTAAAACAAACCCAAAAATTTAAAGTAAATAAGAAATAAATCTTTTAAAACAACACACATAGACTAGGAACAATATTCGGTCATAACAGGAAGAAAAGATAAATCACTACATAAGAACAATATACACTAATACTTATCATTAATGGAAATCGATTTTTGTAATTGGTTGTGTAGGAACAATGTCCTTCCCAACTGTACGTATCAACCCTTGATACCAGCCTTGAGTCAGGCTATGAGGCCACCAAGGTGAAGGACACCTACATTATTTTCTCTCCTAGCTCATAACCCTTTTTCTCTCAATTCTTATCCAAATGCTCATCCATAGTTGCTACAAGAATCTCACTCAAGCATCACAACCACGAGACTCCTTCCCAACTGCCCCACACAACAAAAGGAAGGAATTTCTATTCATTGATATGTAGTTTCCCAAGGAAATCCAACCCTTATAGTGTTCACTAGGGTAAAGTAAGAGTCCAATATATTGTGTTCCTTTCAAGCATTATAGGTAGAAATCAACCATGGATTCTCAATCATCTCATGAGCAACAAAACTCATCGAGTAAGGGTTCATATCTTTCCCAACCTCTATGCTCACCAACAACCATCTTGTCTGTCTAATGTCAACAATTCCCCTATTCGCAATTAAGATTCTCAATGCTTCACAGTATTGTGAATGGTAATGATAATGGTAAGAACAACATTTGGATAACAACAAACAACAAAATAGGAAGAACTATGCTTGGTAAATTTTGTTGTCCAATCTACTTGAGAATAATTCCTCGCGGATTCCAAAAGAGATGAGAGGATGGTGAGAAAGACAACTAACATAAATTTTGACCATAGAAGAGAGGAGTCTTACAACAATCCTAGAACTATATTCATCCCATGATACCATAACTACATTAGAAGACTTTCCCCACCAACCTCCCACATGCATTCAAGATTGTCTTTAATAGTCAAAAGGAAGTGATTGGCTCATTTAAATAAAATGGAAGCAAGAGATGATTTAATCTCCCATAGCCCCCCTTTACTCTCCCCCCTTAGTAGAATCATAGCCCCTCTTTAATGCTCTCTATGTAGTCAACTTGGACCACTTCATTATATTTCAACATAATATTTATGATGCCTTTCAAATCAACATGACAAGCTAACTATACAATCTATACAGAGATATTTATATTATACATGCCTAGCGAGTCACTAGTTGGGTCTTGGATTTGACACCCACTTTAGGAATCCATATTAGCATATTTATATCGTTTACATTATTTGATTGCGCTTTGATTGCGCCAAGAGGCGCTCTACAACCTAGTATGAGGGAGATTGTGTAACGTTTGTTACAAACAAAATAATAATAATAAAAATTTAATTATCCGCCAAAATAAACGACGGCCAAAAAACAACCTAATATGAGGGAGATCTTGTAACGTTTGTCGAGTAATGTTTGTTACTAACAAAATAATAAAAAATTAAAATATTAATTATCCGCCAAAATAAATGTCAGCAAAAAAAACCTAATATGAGGGCGATCTTGTAACGTTTGTTGAGTAACATTTGTTACTAACACCAGCATAGATCCAAATCCTCGGCTCTACCAAGCACCAAGAGGGATCAAATCTTTGGAGGTGCAAACTCTTTTTAAGTATTCCACTCAACTATCAGCTTTGGTGTGATTTAGACCAAAAGATACATCTTTTTATTTAAGGTCAACATATAATATTTTAGATTATTTTGTATTTTGTTAGGAAAAAAAATACAACATATCCCCCATACATGGTTTTAAAACCATATGCAAGGCCCTCCTAAAACCATGGGTTGTTTAGGAGGCCTTGCACATGGTTTTAAAACTATTTGCAAAGCCCACCTAATCCATGTACAATAAAACCATGGGTTGTTTAAGAGGCCTTGCACATGGTTTTAAAACCATGTGCATGGCGAACATTTTTTTTGCGGATAATTCATTTGTTTGGCGATAATTAAATTTTTTATTTTTTATTATTTTGTTAGGTAGGAACATTACAACATCTCCCCCATATTAGGCTATTTTTGTGTCTGACATTTATTTTGGAGGATAATTAAAATTTTATTTTTTATGGCCGAGATTTACAAGAGGAACGTTACATAACGTTACAAGATCTCCGCCATACTGGGTTGTAGAGCGCCTGTCAGTGCAAAATTAACCAGCCTAGATCCAAATCCTAGGCTCTATCAAGCGTCGAAAGGGATCAAATATCTAGAGGTGCAAACCTCTTCTTAGGTATTGCACTCAAGGAGCTAGCAAATTTGTTGTGTCCTATATATAGCCATTGATTTGATTCAAATCAAAAGACACATATTTTTATTTAAGGTCTACATATAAAATTTTTATTTATTAATATTTAATACTATTTATGGTCGAAAAATAATATTTTTTATTTTGTTAGGAACAAACATTACAACATCTCCCCCCATACATGGTTTTAAAACCATGTGCAACGCCCTCCAAAAACCATGGATTGTTTAGGAGAACCATGTACAATAAAACCACGGGTTTTATAGGAGGCCTTGCACATGGTTTTAAAACTATTTGCAAGGCCCTCCTAAACCATGTACAATAACACCATGGGTTGTTTAGGAGGCCTTGCACATGGTTTTAAAACCATGTGCAAGGCCAACATTTTTTTGCGGATAATTCAAATTTTTATACATTTTTTTTAGGTAGGAAGATTACAACATCTCCCCCATGTTGAGTTGTTTTTCTGGCAAACATTTATTTTGGCAGATAATTAAGTTTTTATTTTTTAATGGCCCACAAAATATATTTGTTACTTCTTACATTTTAGAAGTAAAAAGCAACGTTACAATATCTCCACCATACTGGGTTGTAGGAACATTACAACATCTCCCCCATTTTAGTTTGTTTTTCTGGCAGACATTTATTTTGGTAGATAATTAATTTTTATTTTTTAATGGCTGACAAAATATATTTGTTACTTCTTACTTTTTGGAAATAAAAAGTAACGTTACATAACATTATGTAACGTTACGAGATCTGCCCCATACTGGGCTATAGAGCGCCTCTCGGCGCAATAAAAAATAAAAAAATTAATTATGTGTCAAAATAGATGTCGGCCAAAAAAGAAACCTAATATGGGGGAGATGTTGTAACATTTGTTGAGTAACGTTTGTAACTAACAAAATCATAAAAAATAAAAATTTTAATTATCCCCCAAAATAAATGTCAACCAAAAAACAACCTAATATGGAGGAGATGTTGTAATGTTTGTTTGTAACAAAATAATAATAATAAAATTTAATTATCCGCCAAAAACAAGGTCGGCCATAAAAACAGCCCAATATGGGGATATATTGTAATGTTCCTACATAAGAAAATAATAATAAATAAAAATTTTAATTATCCGCAAAAAAATGTTGGCCTTGCACATGGTTTTAAGGCCTCATAAACAACCCATGATTTTAAAACCATGTGCAAGGCCTCCTAAACCATATACAATAAAACCATGGGTTGTTTAGGAGGCTTTGCCATTGTTTTAAAATCATTTGTAAGGCCCTTCTAAACCATGTATTGCAAGCTTTTAAATAAGGGTTTTTAAATTATGGCACCATAAAAATATAATTTAAATTAAAATTAAAATGTAATTTGAATTTAAACTATATTTAATTTTTTTAATTTTAACATATTAAAATTTAAAATTAAATTAAAATTAAAATATATTTTAAAATTTAAATTTAAAATAAAATGTAATTTTATATTTATATTAAATTTAGATTTAGATTTAGATTTAGATTTAGATTTAAATATAATTTAAATTTTATATTTATATAAATAAACATATTATTCAAGTTTATTTATAAGTTCTTTACAATGTATAATAAAAACTACATGTGGTATAGTGGTAAGAGTGTTGGGATAATTGGTGTGAGGTCCATGGTTTTATCCTCCTAGATCACCTATTTTTTTAGAAAATATATTGAATCTTATACTTGCATCGATTTCAGTGTATGGTGTTTTAGACTTGCATCGGTTTCTATGTATGGTGTTTTATCATTGCAAACCATGTGCAAGGCCGCCTAAACCATATACAATAAAACCATGGGTTGTTTAGGAGGCCTTGCACGTGGTTTTAAAATCATTTGCAAGACCCTCCTAAACCATGTAAAATAAAACCCATGTATTGCAAGGTTTTAAATAAGGGTTTTTAAATTATGGCACTATGAAAATTTAATTAAAATTAAAATTAATATATATATATTTATTTATTTATTTTAATCTCAAACGAGTAATTTTTTTATTTACAATATAATTTAAATTTAAACTATATTTAAATTTTTTAATTTTTTAATTTTAACATACTAAAATTTAAAATTAAAATATAATTTAAATTTAAAATAAAATATAATTTTATATTTATATAAATTTATATTTATATTTAAATTTTATATTTATATAAATAAACATATTATTCAAGTTTATATATAAATTCTTTAAAATGTATAATAAGAACTATGTGTGGTATGGTGGTAAGGGTGTTGGGATAATGGGTGTGAGGTCTAAGATTTGATCCTCTTAGATCACTTAATTTTTTAGAAAATATATTGAATTTTATAATTGCATAGATTTAAGTGTATGGTGTTTTAGACTTGCATCGATTTCAGTCTATGTGTTTTATCATTGCATAATTTTTAGTGTAGCTGTTATTCTTTGGACGCATTGATTTCAGTGTAGATTTCATGGATGCATAAATTTTATTGTGAATTTCATAGATGCGTAAATTTCAGTGTGGATTTCATAGATGCATAAATTTCAGTGTATATGTTAATGCTTGACTAGAAAGGGAAGATGTGCATACGGAAGATGCTATGAGAGAAACATGAGAAGAACAAAAAATATAGAATGTTGAACGTCTGAAATCATATAAAGGAAGAAAATCTAATGAAATGACAACAAGAGAACGAGAAGAAGACTTGAAACAAAAATCAACACAACAAAAACAATATTGAAAAAGAAAGTTGGATGAAATGACAACATAAGAATGAGAAGAACGAAGAAAACGAAACGCAAATCGACAAAAAGAATATCGAAAATTAAAGTTAGATGGATTGACAACAGAAGAACGAGAAGAACAAAGAAAATGAAATGTTCGCTAGCAAAGAACATATTGAGAGAGAAAGTTGAAGCAATTGGAAGAACAAAGAAATCAATTTGTAGAACAATAAAGAAATCAAAATGTAGAACAAGAAAGACAATATTCAACCAATATACCCATAGAACAAACTGTGGGAGTTGCTCAACGTATAACGGTCAGAGAGAAACGTGTTGATGACATGGTCCAATTTCAAGCATTTCCAATTACTAATATAGTTCGAGATAAGGAGATTGAAATTGACGATAATATATCGGTACCATCTGAAGAAATGTATACTATACATCAAAAATTTTGTGAACGAATTGATCAATTAGCAGAAGTTCAAATGTGTTAGACCTACATTCTTCCAAGATGGACATGATGTGTATCATTGTTCGCGTTGAAAAAAGACAAAGGTTAAACTTGAGAAACTAGTAAAGCACCCTAATCTTGTCACCTTATTGTTGCACAATGTAATATCTATTTCGCTAAATTTGTGCAAGACTTACATTCGATCCCAACTAAAAATCACAAGTACTAACACTAACAAAAACTTAAGCACATACAACACATAAGAAGTGAAAATGTGACTAGGAAAACTTGAACCATGGTGGGTTATTAACAACAACCCACTCTCAACTTATTTATTCTCAAGGGGTGAAATATATACTCATAATCACAAACGTTTAAGTTAATTATTTACATGCACACATGTTAAAATGTGTTCACCCAAGTTGTGTTGGTGTGAAGAGAGATTTTTATACAAGGTTAACCAAAAGAGACTTTAAAAAGTTCAATTGCAATATATTGAATTCTCAAAACAATAATATTGCCAAGATCATGACAATTACAACAAGGCATGTATTTATAAATTCATTATCATTGATAAGTTGTTTAAACAATAGATTCATACCACGGGAAATTGACCTAGATGAACACGGTTGAGGAGCAGGAAAAGAGTGGAAGATGAAATATTGTGTAAAGAAACCACCTTGATATAAATTGGGAGAATAAACAAACAATTTCCCCATTGCAGAAAATCCTTATATTTAATATTTAAAACGATCAAATCAAAATATACTTTGTGTTTCCATAACACGAAGGTCAAAAAAATTACACTAGCTTTGTCTTTATATCTAGATAGAAAGACATATTATATTTTTTTGTCCTTGCTTATACTCCTAAAAAAATCTAGTTTCTATTATGACATATTACATTTTTTTTAGTATATATGTAATGCTTCAACTATAAGCCTCGAGCATATGTAATGTTTTTATTTGATTATTATGGTGGCACTAGGTTCCTGGACTATGGATTAAGGACATTATTATTATTATTTTATTTTTTTAGCTATAATTAAATAATATCTCAACATGGACAACAAACGTGGCTGGGGGGTCTTAGAATCCACATGTGAGGGGGTTAGGGGGACTAGGAGTTGTTGGCCTTACAATACCGTATCTTTCTTAATTTTGATTTTATTGGAATATGGAGGCCATATTACACCTAATTGATGCTTTGCATGCATCCATGCACCCATGCAAACATGCACATGCACCCATGCAAACAATCACCATGCACCCACGAACCATGCAACCATACAACCATGAAACCATGCACCATGCATGATGATAAAATTCCCTATCCAAGTTATCTTCAGTTAATCAGAGAAAATTTAGGGAGCATTCGAGTTACCTTTAGTCATTTGGAGTGATTTTGGGCAATTTGATTTGTCTTCAATCAGTTAGATGGGTTTTGAGCATAATTTCAGTTATCGTCAGTTAATTACAGTAAATTTGGATCAAATCGAAGTGCATGGGATTGATTTTAAGATAATTCAAGTTAGTAGGTGGAATTCAAGTTGTCTCTAGTGCATGAGAGGGATTTTGGGGATATTTTGAGCCATCCTCAGTAATTTTGAGTTATCCTCAATGGACGGGAGTGTTTTTTCTATTGGATTCAATTTGCTCTCATGATAACTCAAATGGTCATCCAATGTTTTAGTAAATCCCTCAGTGAATTCAAGTTGCTTACCAGTGAACCTAAGTTAGCCATGCCAGTGAATTCAAATTTTCTATGAAAGGAATTTGAATTGATTTTCATTAAAAAATAATTCTTGATTAGTCATTCCTTCATTCATTGAGGGAAGGGAGTTTTTCATGCCATCCTTGTTGAGAGCTAGGTAAGCTTGTGAGCTTGGGAACCCATGTATGCTCTACTATGTATGAGAGCTGTGTGCTTGGAGCACATGCATATTGTGTCATGTTTGAAGTAATCATGAGAAACTATGATATATTTCCTTTGTGTCCACATCTTGTCATTGTCCTAGACCTGCACTTAAATATCGATGGTGAATGGCGATATCCTGAGGGACCTAGGAGGTGAAGGTATTACTATTACACCTGGTAGTGAGGTGGAGTATTAAGTCGGTGGTTAGTTATTGAGTTGTGGCTTCTCAAAACTGATATTTTAGCTAAACTTGGATGTGATATACTTCCTCTGTGTCCATTGCTTGTCTTTGGATTGGACCGACACATAAATCTTGATGGTGAATGTCGATGTCCTAAGGGACCTAGAAGGTGAAGGGATTACCATTTCACCTGGTAGTGGGGTGGAGGAGTAAGTAGGTGTAGAGGGGGGAAATCCAAATTCTGATTCTCAAGTTGTGGGATTGAGTATTATCTTTGAAGATAGAATTGGAAAGAGAGTTCCTTAGCGTGTGGATCCATGACCTCAGATCGGGGGTGACCTTCTCAAGTAGTATTGGCTTGACAATGTCTAAGGTTGGGAGGAATGCTGACTTGTTGATGCTAGTTGCACCATATATAAAAGATAAGTATTATTGACCTATTATTTACTATTTTATTGATGCACATGCGCCTGTGGAGGCTAGATTCACATAGTAGGTATGTGAATATGTTAAACTAGCTATTAGATGCTAGATTGTATGATTTATGGTAGTTGTTGGGATTTGATTTTTGGACAGTCCATATGGTCGTGTATGGATGTTCTAGATTAGATCTTCCATGGGATTAATGGTTGTTATTAAAGTGGTAAATTTTCATTTACATTAGTGTTATAAATATACTATAATGAACTGTAATGATGTTGATTTACTTATGGTACTAGAAGCTAGATTTCTTATGTATTTGTGATCATTAGAGGCTTTGATATTTGGACATCCCATATGGTTGTATATGATTGTTCTAGTTCATATATGACAGGGATTCAATTATTTGATATTTAGTATTATAAAATTGGTATATTTATGTGTTGACTTTCTGCCTCCTTGAAATGTTGGAATGTCGATTTGTATACTATCGTAAGTGGCATGTTTATGAATGTATGTAAATGTGATTTAATAGTTGGATAAATGGATATGGGAGGTAATCCATTGGTGTGATGACATTTAGTAAACATGTAAATAGGTTATGGTATGAATGTATGCATTTGTCATTACATTGCATGACATGTAGAATTGGGAATTGTTACATTGGAAGGGTTGTCTTCCTTGTAGGGGGTTGATTGTTTTAATTAGTTTGGCTTATTGACATGTTATCCTAAACCTTAGAATAAAAATGTTTTGTTGTGCATAAACTTACAATATGTCCTCGTTAGAATCTCTAAAGTATTCATACCTCGATGATGTGTTTGGGGTCGGGTATGTTACATAGTGTCTCGTATACCACTACTACATACAAAAAGCATCACGACAAAAAGATTGAAACACATTAAAATTGAGAGAATATAATTTGCTTATAGTTGACTATAATTATCCTATTGTAGTCCAAGGCCCAATGCTATGATCTTTAATATAATTATCTTTTAATGGTTGATGGGAGAGAACCTTCCTTGAAGTCTTGTTCATGTAATATGCCCTCCTATAGAGTCATAACTTCTTTATACAATTTGTCTACTAGTGAATTGAATTCATGACAAGCATGAGCGGAAGAAATAATATCAAAGGATACTTTTACCTCTAGGATCATGTTTAGAATTGGTTGTATTTTTGGGTTTGTTATGCTACACTCCTAGTTCATCCAATTGATTAACAATTTTAAATATCCATAAACCCGGAGTCTATTTAGACCTTTATCCTTTGCACAAATTAACATAACAAAGAGCATAGAGTTTATCCTGATTATTGGTTCCTTCTTTGACAACATACTTTAGATGAAAAAAGTAAGAAGTATCAATATAGATCACAACTCTTGAACCACAATAACCAATACTATCTTGTCACACACCATTGAAAAAACACCAGGTAATTCCTTGATCAACGATCATTCTAGTTAAAACTCTATCACACTTTGCTTTTGGAAGAGTTTTTTTTTTATCCCAAGAGTGCATAATCTTGTGCAAGACTTGTGTAGTGGTATTGTACCTATCCTGGAATAGTTTCTGGTTTCTAGTCCACCAAATCCCATTGAAAAACAAGCAAGGAAGTATTTTGTAAATTGAGATAGACTTATTAGAAATTCAGTCAAAATGATTTTTAATCAATGTCCCTTTCTCCCACTTAGGTTTTCCAAACGAATGATTTTATCTTATAGAACCATAATATATATTTAAAAGGATATTATGAAGTCTTATCATGATATAAAATGAGCAATCAATTGGGTTTAGTTTGTGTGGTTGAGAGAAAAGTTGTTATCCTCACCACTTGATTCAAATCTTACTTTGTAACATGTTTACTCGTGGGTGGATTATTGATTGGGGTTGGAAAGGTACTTGTAATCACATATATGCCTACGTGATGGAGGTGGGAGCTTATAAAAATGGAAGAAAAAGAAGAAGCAATGGATTAAGTTGTTATTTTTATATTTTATGATTGACATGCTTTTCAAGTAAACACTTGCAAGCAACATCCATTCAATGTGAGATATTGCAATGTGGTAAAAGTGTTTTAGAATCTATAAAACAACTCTTTCACTAAGATAATATAGTTGGAGGATATCTATTCTATGGAAATTTCCCAAAACTTACACTTAGACCAACCAAAAATCACAAGTACTAGCGTTAACACAAACATAATCACAAGCCACACATAAGGAGTGAATGTGTGACTAGGCAAACTTGAACCCTAGTGGGAGTATTAACAATGACCCACTTTTATTAATGGGTAGTTTAGATTATGTATTACCAAGGGGTGAAATAAATCCTCATAGTTACAAAAGTTAAATTTAATGTTTCTATAATTGTATATGTCTATTATGTTCCTAATATATATATATATAAATTGTTTTTTCCCTCTGTGATATGCCATCTTCCTAGTCACCAATAGAAGCACCAGACAAAGAGCACTCAACTCAATGTAGTTGTTCAAACCAAGACCTAAACCTGCTTTAAATTTATAACAATGCTGATTTGATAGATGTACATCTGCTTATGATCCAAAATTATTTGACTCTTTCTAAGTAGATCCATCTAAATGATCCCAAGGAATATTGAAATCTATTTATTCTGGGAGTACCTATCTAATTTTAATCATTTTTTTTATCCCGAGGAAAAAACTTTAGAATGTCCAAGCCTTGATATAGGCATATTGGATAATAGAAATATATTTGTCCTCAAAATAGCTGGCATTTTTGGCAAGCCATATTCCCCAACATATGATTAAATGATCTACAATGCTCTAATTCTTGGGAAGAATATCATATCCTTAAACATTATTCAACTGTTGACCCTAACCATAAATTCTTGATTTTAATCAAATGCTCAAGTTCAGGCCAAACTTGCCTAGTGAAGGAGCATTTTACATCCAAATGCACATTTGTTTCCTTCTATGTCGTACAAAAGTAGCACCTACCAGGACTTAATATGTTCCTTTGCTAAAAATAATCCCAAGTCAAAGCTTTATTTGAAAGAAAAAACCACATAAACATATTGGATTTCAAAGGACATTGAAACTGCTAGATCGCTTGCCACCATTAGACTAGGGTAGGTTTTCCCTCTGCTAAAAGAATAGAATTATATCCAGCTTTATGGGAATAAATACCATTAGAATATTTTAACCATACTAGACTGTCCTCATAATGATGAATCTGAACCTGACTTATTTGCATGTTTGATAAGAAAGCATTCCATATTCTATCGTATTCTTCTCAAAATACTATTAGATCGTATTTGAACCATCCTCGTCCCTTCCAAGAGGAGTAATTGTGATCCACTATTTGAATAAGAGTGAAAATACCTCTAAAGTGAAGAAACTTGCTCATGTGTTTAGGTAGGATATAACCAGGGGAGCTCCCCACCCAAGGATCTTCTCCCAACTGAACTTGTTTTCCATTACCTACTTTCCAAGCCATCTCAGAGCCAATCAAATCGAAAGGTATTATGTTTCTTTCCAAATAATTGAAACTGAATGAAATGATTTTTGAGTTAAGCATATCCAATCTATAATGGATAAAGGTGATATATACTTTTGGTAATCAACCTGCACCATTAATCACTCTGTATAATTTTTACAACCACATATTTTGCAAAGGAGAAGGAATTTTGATGCCCCAACCCCTAAGACTTTCTAGAATTGCTAAATCTTTCCAATTTATCCAATTTCATGCCTCCATAACCAGAGAGAGTAGTTTCCTTATCTTGTTGAGCACTCCAATTTGGATCCATGAGATCATCCAATAAACATGTACTTATTCCAAAACTACCTTTATCAAAACCAATATCCCTCCTTTTGATAGCCACCTGATGCTCTAGTTTCAATTATTTTCTCACATTTGAAAACTAGTTAGTCCCAATTGTTTTGAATATAGGAAATTGGTTTTAATCTGGACCCCAAACACTTCAACCTTTTACCAAACCCCAATACTAGATAAGGAAATCCTCTTCCTCTAGACCTTCCCCCGAGAGAGAGGATTTCCCCTCATTCACCTTCATACCAGAGGCCTCACAGAAAATATTAAGAATATCATGCAACTTCTCCATGTTCCTTATCGACCAATCACATAATACAAGAATGTCATATACGATCAAGAGATGAATCATCCTTGAATTCCTTCATATGAGTAAACCTTTAAACCTCCTTGTCCTTTTAGACTTTAGGGTAGATGTACTTAGACCCTCTACTACTATCATAAATAGTAGTGGAGCCAAAGGGAAACCTTGCCTTAGACCTCTACTTTTCTTGAAGAAATCATACGCTACACCATTTATTAATACTGAAAAAGGAAATAGAAGATAATCATCCTATCACTCAATTTATAACAACAACACAAAAGCCCATTTGAGAAAGTATAAAGTACAAATACATCTAGATGACCTGATCATAGGCTTGTGACAGGTCTATTTAACCACTGTAGCCTTAATTCTTTTAGATCTAATAGTGTGAAATCCCTCCTATTCTATGCCTATGACCTCATGAATCTGCTTTCTCCACTGAAATCCAAATTGTTCTCATGAGATCAAGGTCGTCAACTTCCTTTTAATCCTAATTGAGATGAATTTGGCAATTATTTTATAAATATAGTTGCATAGGGAAATTGGTCTAAAGTCACCAAAGCCCGGTTTGTCCGATTTAGGAATAAGGACTATAAAATTTGAATTGAATGTAGCTAAAAATTTTCCACTCAAGATTCTTCAATCAAACACTAGAATATCTAGCATCTCCAAAAAGAATTATATTAGAACCCAGTCGAGACCAAGACCTTTGTCCTTTTTGAGCAAATGTAAAACTTCAATTAACTACTTATGAGTTACTTCTTCCATTATAACTAGATTATGCTCTTCAGATACAAAAATACAAAATATTGGGAAATTTTAACTAGCTCAGCTAAAGGAACCCTCTCCTCTGCTTTGTAAATATCCCAAAATGATCAGTCCCATCTCTAGAAATTTCCTCATGGTTTTCTGCTTCACCCCCAAGTTGTTTTTATGCTTTTAGATGGAATTAACATTCTTGCTGTTCTTTGCAAAATGACGGAAAAATTTAGTATTTCCATCCTCTTTTAACAACCAAAGAGATTTTATCTTCAATCTCCATCCCGCCTCCCTACAATCTCAAATCTTCCTACATTTCTGTCCCAGGAATACTATCTCTACCTTTGAATCCTCAGAGGGAAATCCAAACCATTCCAAATCGTACTTGGCCACTAAGGATGCTTCTGTCTGCTTAAGTTCTCTATATTCTTGAAATTTTCTATTAAACGACCAACCAATGGATACATGTTTTGACCTTTTTGAATGATTTGCAAAATGAATGGAAGTTGATTCCATGGATGAGCTATCAAATGGAATCCAATTGTATTTAAATAGTTAAACAAATTCATATAATTTAACCATAAAGAATTGAATTTAAAGGGGAAAGAAGGTTTTTTACCTACATCTATGAGATCAAGAAAGACAAGGTGATGATCTGATTCAGCACTTGAGACAACCCATTGTCTAAAAATGATGGGGAGATGCACCATAGCCTCTGACACAAAGAACCAATCCAATGTTTTAGTGATTTTAACTTGATCCACTCTCTTGTTAGTCCAAGTAGGTTTAATTTGGCATGCTTGACATCAAGTAATCCCCTATCCTTCAATTTTCGCAAAAAGAAATATGACAAATAATAAGCTTGTGCAAATGGACCCCAAATTTTAGTCTGTCAATATATGGGCCATAAACATTAAGAAACATGAATTACTTTTCCTGCTCATGCGAAAAAGGGAGAGGTCCATAAAAAAATATAAATCCCAGGAGTTTACATAACTTATCTTGTTTCTTCGTCAGCCTATAACCATGCCTCTAGAGCACCCATAGGCATCCACAAAAGAAAAATCCCATTCAACAAAAAGCTTCTCCATTTCGTTAACAATTTTCTCTCCTTGACTCATAATTTCTTGCGAAAAAACCATCTCCTGGTTCTCACGATCAACTCTCTACAGTTCAGGGTCATTATAATAATTGAAAACCCCCCTCTAAGCCTTTTGCTTCTCTAATAACCCTATTTAGCATCATGTTCTTCCTTGACCCCACTTCCCAGATAGATTTTTCTTGAGCTAATCGAAACAAGGACTTCCAACCTCTGCTACCAATCTTAGATCTTTCTCAAATTAGCCCTAGATTCCCCATTCTCCACTCAAAGAAAGATCCTTCAGAAAACCTTTACGAGACCTGATAAACTATTTATTATCTTCATCTTCCAGAGCAATATCATGGATCTTTTTACTCCCTGAAATTGAGACAAAATTTAGTGAACCAAGGTTCATAGGACTCGTCATATTGAAATTTTAATTAGGAGAAAGAAGGTTTTCCATAAGAGACTTGAGTCCCCACTTTCCCAATAAGTTATCATATGAACCCCTAAGAATATCTAGACCCGGGAGACTATGATCACATGGTGAAGAATTTAAGATAAAAGGCTTCAGGATGATAGAATTATTACCTAGAGATTCCTCCTAATGAATTGTTTCTGATACTTTTGAAACTGGATCTACCTCCTGCGCCACTTCAAATTTTATATCTTCTAATTTTTAACCATTCAGTCTAGGATATATGTACTCAATTACTCAACTTTCTTCTAGAAGGCCCAAAACCTTGATAGAATCTAGAATTAATATTTCTTTCTTGCAAGCCTCCTCTTAAATATGCATACTAGTCAGTCTTTCTTTATGCTTTCCCCTCAAGTTCTTGCGCTTGAAAGGTAATTGACAATCTGATGCCAAAATACCATAACCATGGAACCAATTACATTTAAAAGGAATCCCTTGGTATTCCAGTTGTTGGATGTGAGTATGATTTCCCCTATGGAGGCTAATGACTCTGCTAAACCCTCCCTCATGTCCAGAAGTTCCAAAATGATCCCTATGCACCTTACCCTTGTTTCTTTGAAAGGCATATCCAACTCCATGAATTTACCAAAGGAATTTCCTATAGGTGAAAAGAAATCTAAGGACCAGAATTCAAAAGACAGATTAGGTGAATTCACCCATATCATTGTTTGGTCATTTCTATTGAGTCTTGGATCAAAAAGAGGGGAACAATTCTTCAGGAAAAGAGCCGAAGAGTGTAATTTCCACTAACATTTAATAATATTTGGTGCATCCAACTCATAAATAAACTTGATTCCTTTCATCCACGTGAAAGAATAAAGGAAACAGGGGCATATCCCAACACTTCCTTCAAAACCTCATCAACACACCTCTTGAGGCCAACTTCACCTACCTTATGACTTACAAAACGACCCACAAGCATCGTTTCACTGGTCATAACAATCTCATTCAAGGCAATGTACTCTCCCAAAACAAAATTCAACAGTCTAGTCTTCCTACTAATGCACCTATTCTTTCATTTTTTCTTCTGCTTTGAACGTGTATCATCTGAGCTGGGATCTACAAAACAAGGACTAATTATTTGTGGGCATACTGATTTAGGTCATGACAACTCACAATATCTAACACTCACAAAGTTATTGATAACCCTAGGAGCAAAGGTCTTAGACGTTTCCCCATACTGGTCAGAAGGAACAAAGTACTCACCATTTAATCCACCTTTACCATCTTTAAATGAATTCTAGTGATAAACTCTTTGAAAGCATCCACACGTATGCACATATTTTCATAGAACTCTTTTAAAAAAGATTTTGACTTTCTGGCTTCATTTTGACTCAAATTAATTGCATTTGTGTGTGTAATCACCAATTGTCCTACCATATTTTTCTTAGCATCAACTGTTATATTTGGAAGAGTCCTCACCATATCCTTTACTCACATGCGTCCCATGAGTCTATGTAACACCATGGTTTTGACCCCGTTTGCATTAAAAATGTATATGATGTATATATTGTAATTAATCATGGTGTGGAGCTAAAGGCAAAATCCCCACCATCGATTTAATTGTTTTATTTTCCGATGATTAAAATCGTTGCCGATGGTATATCATGCTATCAAGCACATATTAATTTTGGCATCATGTAAACATGCATTTTAATTAAAAGACCCACGACCAGCTATGCTAATGCAACCATAATGAAAAGGGCATGATTTTCCTAAGGATAAGGAGGGGGAAATTATTTAACCTTTGGATTCAACACGGAAAATCCAGATGTCAATAGGAGAACCCATCAATCAGTCAACTACCAAATTAAATTCTCTGGAGTTAGTTGGGGGCAGTTATGGCCTGGGAAAACATTTTGCATGAGTAGTGGTGTGTGGTAGGATTGTCAGTCCTTGCCCACACACACACTCCACCAGGGATTCGTTCCTCTTCACGTGGGCAGGAGAAGAAGAGACCCCATTCTTCCATTTTGACCATTCTCATGTAGAGACGGCTGTTATCTCTCCTCACGCACAAGTTTTGGAGGGATTCCTCACGCAGAGAACTGGGAGAGCTGCCTTACGTTCATGATTTGGATGTGGGTAAATTTCCTTTTTGGTGATTTTGCTGTATGTGTGTTTTACCTCACGTGGATAGTTGTTCTTATATCTTCTCAGGCTAAGACTTTCATTTTGGGTGATGACCTGTGATTGGGGTTCTTCCCCAACGTTTTGTGACATTTCTCCACCGTTTGCCAAGCTGAGAAATCGCTGCTGGTTTTCCCATGATTTTGGGTTGCTGTGAGTTTGTGGTTGAGTCGTTTTGGCCATGATAGGGCCAAGAGCTACTCAGGAATCGAATTTCTCAGTCTGAGCTATGTATTACCCAAGTTTCCATTTTGGTTTTGTTCTGTGGTGTCTTCCTTTAAACCCCAGAGCTGTGAATTGTTGTGTTGGTTGTTTTGTTGTGTGTGCACAGTGGATTGGTCTTTGGACTATGTAGGAGTGGAAAGGAGTCTCCTTGACAAACCTATTGTTTACAGGAGCCTCATAGACAGAGCTAGAGGGTTGACTCTCTTCTCTACACCCCCTGAATAGCACTAGAAGGGAATTCATGTCCCGAGGGATTGTGCAACAGAGAAGGGAATGGTTCCTTGTGTTGGGTGCATGTGGATGTCCTAGGAGTCAAGCTAGTTCTGGTCTAGGCGTCCTTAGCTCTTCAGTGAGCCAACTAGCTTAGCAGAAAGTGTTTCCATCTCATGATAACCTGATAAACCCAAGCTTGGTTATGTGTGGTGGTATACTCTTGGTCTGATAAACCCAACTGTGTTGGCTTTACTAAGTTTCGACATATCTTTAGCTATGTGTGAGCCTGCTTAGTTACTTATTCCTTGGGGAATCATGCCCAGCTCAAGGGTGGCAGTGTTGCTGAGAGATTAAGGAGCACACTGGCCTATGGTTGGGTGGAACGTTGCAGTGACGTAGCTGGTTGTGGGATGAGCCTCCTCATAAGATAAGTATTCTTGTCTATTTCATCTCTGCAATTATATTTGTTGTTTAATCAAAGTGATGAACATGCTAATGCTTGAATGTATGGTTTTGCTTCCGTTGTATGGTAATAATGTATGCATGTTTTAGTTCAAACCATTAAAATTTTCATGTGTATGTTCATGGGCCTAGTTGCACGGATAGATAATAAGCCGTGGTAGCATCCTCTTCGCTGGTCGGAGGGTTGGGGACGTTACAGTCTATCCCTAAGTCCATAGGCAGCTAAATTACTTACTATGAACCATTCTGTCAACTCCATCACTCAACGTACTTCTTGATAATTTTCATACTCTAGCCAATTTTTTTTGTAAATAATTTATATTTAAAAAATGGTAATCATTGCAATAAAATCTTTGCTAATTTGGGCACTAATTTTGGGATAAACTCTTTGGGTTGATGTGCTAGTACCCCCTTCACTTTATTACTCACATCAAAGATTTTGGTGTCATGATTTATGGACCATCTTTAACTTATATTGGTTGATATCTATGTGATATACAAATCATTAACTTGTTGTAATGGCATATCCCTAAGTTTAGATTTTATTCTACATTAATATTCCTTGTCTAAGTTAGTGTGTTTGTATGTGAACAACCTCACATGTATACCAATGGTGAGATAAAGATGGTTTATAAGGCATTACCCTCACCAAAATATTTGCAATCCAAAAAATGGCTTTTAAGGTACGAGTCATTGAGCTAATGTGACAATATCTCACTTTATTAGATTACCCTATTAGTGATTTGTGTGTCATCCCTTGTGGGTAATTTTTGGCTTATGATTGTTATCTACGTGACATTAGAAGTGTGATGTTAGAAGTTATCTCCCTACAAAGGCATAGCTTTGTGTAAAAACCAACATCAATCCATCTTAAACCTAGATCTACCAACCACCGAGAGGGATCCAATTTCTTGAGATGTAATTTTTTTAAAATCTTAAATTCTTTACATGTTTAAAAAAATTACACCTCAAGAATTTTGATCCCTTTGGTGATTGGTAAATCCAGGTTTATTTTGATCCCTTTGGTGCTTGATAAATACATGTTTAATATGGATTTTTTAATTAGTTATTTGGTTCTAAATTTTTTTATTTTATGAGTCGACATTAAATTTTTTATTTTTTATTTATTTATTTTTAATGTAACATAATGTTACGCATTACGTTACATTATGTGACAACATTCCCACATAGTGAATTGTAGAGCACTTCTTTTCTCTTGGTGCAATAATATCATCATAGATCCAAATTCTAGGCTCTATCAAGTGCCGAGAGGGATCAGATTTCTCAAGGAGCTATCAACTTTGGTGTGTCCCATATATAGCCATTGATTTGATTCAAACCAAAAGACACATATTTTTATTTAAGGTCGATATATAATATTTTTATTATTAATATTTAATATTATTTATGACCAACATATAATATTTTTTATTATTTTTAATTTTGTTAGGAACGAACATTACAACATCTCCCTCATACATGATTTTAAAACCATGTACAGGGCCCTCCCAAAACCATGGTTTGTTTAAGAGGCCTTGCATATGGTCTTAAAACCCTTTGCAAGGCCCTACTAAACCATGTACAATAAAACCATGGGTTGTTTATGAGGCCTTGCACATGGTTTTAAACCCATTTGCAAGGCCCTCCTAAACCATGTACAATGAAACCATGGGTTGCTTAGGAGGCCATGCACACGGTTTTAATGGTTTTAAAACCATGTGCAAGGCCAACATTTTTTTTGCGGATAATTAATTTATTTTTATTTTTATTGTTTTGTTAGGTATGAACATTACAACATCTCCCCCATATTAGGTTGTTTTTGTGGCCGGCACTTATTTTGGTGGATAATTTTTTTTTTTTTTTTTATTATTATTTTATTAGTAACAAACATTACAAGATCTCCCTCATACTGGNAGGGAAAGAATAAAACACTAAAAAATTTGCAAAAAAAGAAGAGGCATGTACACTTCGTGTCAAAAGAAGAAGAGGTGGGTACACTTCCTACAACCATATCCAGGTCCATACATGATTACTCCATTGAAGGAGAACACTTTCGAAAAAGTGGTAAAGATTTATGAAGAAGATGTTGAAGAGTGTTGAAGATTTATGGTTTATTTATGGAGTTTTTATGTAAAGTATATATTGATTGTATTTAAGGATGACTGTTTAAACAAGTATGATAGAAATACTACCTAGGAATAGTTGTAGATTTTGGAAACGCTTTTTGAAAGAGCAATTTTGAGTGCTTAAAGCACATATTAATGGATGCTTTATATTTTCGATTGAAATAATAAAGATAAGTTTTTTTTATTGAAAAGAAGAGTATCCTTATGTTGTGTTTTTGTTCCACATTAATACTCCTCTTTAAATGGTGGACATGTCTAACGATTGCAAGACATAAATATTTTATAAAGCATTACCTACATCAAAAGCTTTACATATTCAAAAGTTGGGTCAGATGCAAGTCCTTGGGTTGATGTGATATCATCCTCTCTCACTTTGAAACTAACATAGTTCACACTTTCAATCATGCCTTATGAATCATCTTTAACTTATACTTGTTATCTGCTTGATAATGTAAATGATCTTACAACTCATTAATACTCATTTTCTAATTGTACATTCTAGAATAATTTCCAATAAACTAGCTTTATCTTACCAAAATATTTATTAGAAACTAATTTTCAAATAAATATCTGCACACGATAACACCCTCTCTTACTCCAATAGTATTAGTACATGTTTCACAGCATAAGCTCTTATCTCTAAATTTATAATTGTTAACTATATAACAGGTTAAAATTTTGTTTTACCAAGGTACCCTTATTAGCCGGTCCGATAAGTCCATATATATATAAATTGTTTATTTTAAATTTTTGGTTATCATGGACCAGCCACAAGGCCAAATCACATGCTTCAGCTGTTTCGATAAATCCATATATATATATATATATATATATAAAATTTATTTTGAATTTTCCATTAACATTGAACAACTACAAACACAAAGCACCAACTTAGCCACTCCAAAAGTCCATATATATATATATTAATTTTTCAAGTACTACTTAACTAATTGTTTATTTCGAATTTTCCATTAACATCTACCCAGCCCAAGGTACCCCTCATTAGCCGGTCCCATAAGTCCAATATATAAATTGTTTATTTTCGCTTCAGCAGATTCTATAAATCCATATATATATATTACTTTGAATTTTCCATTAACATTGAACAACTACAAACCCAAAATTACCAACTTGAGTCAGTAGAAAAGTCCATTTTAAAGCTTTAATTTATTTATACTCTCTTGCTTCTTATTACTCTAGCATAAGTGTTCACCCCTTTAGCTTCTTATTACTCCACCAGAAGTGTTCACCCCTTTCATTTCCATTTCTAGGTATTGCTAACAGTGGAAGGCACCCGAAGGCAACCGCTTCATCCCGTCGAAAGTCCGCATGTTTATATGTGTTTTTGAATTTTCACGTTTTAAAGCGTTTCGGTCTATTTATATTCTCTTGCTTTGTCTTACTCTCACTAAAGTATTCAGCATTTTATTTTCCATTCACAGGTATTGCTTACAGTGCAGACGCATAGATGGCCAAAACTGTTCCAGTTGAGGAGAATTCCACTCAGAATAACCCTAATCAGAGTAGTCAGGAAAAAAGAATGTCCACTATAGAGCAACTGGTTCTGGATCTTACAATTTCTGAGCCCAGGGAAAACGCTCTCTTCAACCTATTCAAAGTGCTTCACATTCACCATTTTTATTTATTTATTTAGAATCTTTAATTTTTTTTTAATAGATTAGTAGCTTTAAGCGTTTGAAACCTTATATAAAGTATTTCCATTGTGAAATTTTGTTTGTAAGATTGATTGTTTTGAGCAATTGTGGAGTTTTTTTGTTTTCTGTTTCTTTCCTGTATTAGGACTAATTTTGGAAATATTAGGGTTAGCAAATTGTTTTTTGTTTCCTAAGCTTTTAGGAATGCTAGGGAGGCTCTGCTCTACGGGTTTTAGGAATTCGTTGCTTCAATCAAGGCATTTGATGTCCTTCCATCGTTTCTTTTTGCATATTCGTTTCCTTGTAGACTCGGGTATAACTTGTTTTGAGAGATTACGTGGAGGTTCTATTTCGTTTTCGTCAAACCTACCTAGTGTATCTTACTGCTCTTCCCCTGGCTTTGTATGCTGGTCTGCATTTATTTTTGGGTTACCTTTGTTAACGCAGTAAGTCTTGGAAGCATAGCTTTTCTGTTTCCGACATCTGGTTTTCGTCAAGAAAGTTTTCCGAAAAGCACAGCAGATTTGAAACAATAACCAGGAAGCTCCTATCTCGTGGTGACCATAAAACCTATCCGTTATAGATGAAAAACCAACTATAATGTCAACGGTAAAACAACATATTGAAATCATATATTTATCTTTTCCATTTACACTGAAAGCTACTTTCCAGTACTTATCAATTTTTTATTTCACCAAGTGCTAGAATAACTATGTCAATAAGATGTTGACCTAATTAGGTTGGTGGTTCGGAATGCAATCTCAATTGGTGATATTTGCAGAACCTCTTCAGTCTAGGATTTCATTTTTCATTTTTTCTCAATTCTTATTGTTTCCAGTTTATTGTGTGTCTTTTGGGAAGCAAATGTCGTATAATATTTTGATTTTGATATCTCTGATCTTGTTGTTATGAACAGTTATAAGAAGTTGCTCGAATATACAGTCGGTATTTTTTGTAAATGGATTTTTTTCTTTATTTTTAACGTGGGATAGTTTAAGAGTGGATTAAATGTGCCCATACAGGAAATGAGATCTTGTTGGATTAAACAATATTATCCTAGCAGATCAATAACAGATAGGAAGCTGGTCTTCTCCGTAAAATTATACATCTGGTGTATAGGATTTCAGCATATACAGAAAAAACTATGAACCAGAAACATAGAAAATTGGCAATTCAAGAAATGAGATATTGTTTGATTAGACAGCATCATCCCAGCAGTTTGATAAGATATGGGAAGTTGCTCTTCTCTGTAAAGTTATTATTCTTGCATGTAGGATTTCAATTTCAGCTGATACAAAAAAACTCATGTGCCAGAAACATAGAAAATTTCCCATACAGGAAATGCAAGCTTGTTTGATTAAACAACTTTATCCCAACTGATTGATAACAGACGAGGAGCTGCTCTTCTCTGTAAAGTTATTATTTTTGTGCGTACGATATCAGCATATGCAAAAAGAGCCATGAACTACAAACCTATATTTTGCTCCAAATTTCTCTCAATATCTCAGTAATTTAAACTGCTATGAAAAAAATGTCTGTTCTAGAATGGAGAGGATATAATAATATATTTAATGTCCTTTCAGCTTGAAAGTGGATCGCTGGAAGAAGGTGGGTTTGTGGAGCACATGACATGTTGATGTCCAAAGTTCTGAACAGAGGATGTGGGATTTTCAGGTGCTATGATACGGGGTTTACAGTCCAAATGTTTGACAAAGACTTGAAACAGTGCAGGTTTCAAAAACCTAGAAACAACACAAAATTGCAGGTTTCAAAAACCTAGTAACAACACAAAATTCTGACTGGCTGCTGAATAACGATGTCTTGAGAGAGTTGCTCCATCTGCAAGACAAGTTTGCCTCCTGCAATAGATAATTCTAAGCCCAAGAGCCTTAAAAATTTCATAACTTGACAATTGTGCACAGGAGAATATCGTTGAAAACGTGGCTCTGATATTGCTCGAATAATGATGTCTTCAGAGAGTTGCTCCATCTGCAAGACACGTTTGCCTACTGCAATAGATAATTCGATGCCCAAGAACCTTAAAAATTTCAAAACTTCACATTTGTGCACATGGGAATATCGTTGAATATATTGCTGCTAGTGAACATATTAGTCAATAAGCTTATAAACCTGCATACATACAATATACACCAAATATTGGCGTGGAATACAACTCTTAAAAAGTATGTTGAATTAAAGAATAACTTAAACTTGAGGAGAACTCCAAATTGAAGCAGGAAGTACGATAATTATAAATCAAGGTATGTAATAATGATTTCATTGACCTTTTATATATACAAGTTTTTACTCATTGTGGTCAAGCTCATTGTTGGGCCAACCTGGTGCCCAAACCCACTACAAAGCTAACCTAATATTTACCTGTACATTTAACTCACATATACACTCACCCTGGGGTCATTACATACAGTGCAATAAGGCCCTTATTACATAAATAATATTTACCTGTACATTTAACTCACATATACACTCACCAGGGTCATTACATACAGTGCAATAAGGCCCTTATTACATAAAGGTGACATTTTATAAATATTTAAATCTCATACTGTAAAGGATAAGGATAGAACACTATTAGAAATCACGAGCATACATACAAAGTAGCTTATAAAATCTCTCATGAACCCATCTTCCTTTACGAGCATACAAAGTAACTTATAAAGTCTCTCATGAACCCATCTGCCAAAACTTTGCAAATGCAGGGTTGAACTCAAACTTCCCTTTTACTACCCATTTGCAAGGTTACACGAATTGTGGTTTGCACAAACAGAAAACAACAAACAAATACTACAATAATTACATATGAAATTTTATTCATGGACATCATATCTCTTTAGGCGCACATGCATGATGTTCATGACACCTCATGCCATTTCATTCACAAAATTCTTATATAAAATAGATTCAAGGGAATTAAACACAACAATACAAAATAGATATGGTCACTATATAATATTTAAATAGTTTTTATTTAGGTAACACAAATGATCAAGATAATTAAAATCATAGATGTAAATGACAATTCAATAGAAACCCAAAACTATATTAATTGTAAACTTTCATAGATAATTACATTATAAAAAATAATAACAAGGCTTTATATCCAAAATTGGCTACGCAACATGCAAAACAACCTTTATTTATGAGGCTAAGTATCCATCTCATTTTCATCTTCACCAAGAAAATAGAACAAGATGTACGTTCAATAATGATCTAGGATTGGAAAAAGTGTTTCCAGAATTCCTAAGCTAGGGGATTAATGATCTGCATGTCTCTCTTTATGAGGCCCATTGGTATATTCTTCAACCTATGAGACACAAGGCCAAGGTTTGAAATCACATTAACAAGATCCATGGCCTTTTGAAATCCAAGCTTGTTGCACTTCACATAATGACTCAAATTGTAGGTGTTCCAATTCCTTTTTGGCATTTTGTCAATGAAGAGATTCCCACTTGTGAAAGAATACAAGTTGGAAAATATACACTGTTTTCTACTTGACAAATTTGTTTGATTTTTAGTACCTTAGAAAGTGTACAACAAAGAAGATTTGGGTGCATATAGAGAAGGCATGTGTGACATGTGAGTAGGTCCACATAGTAGTAAGACAACCTTACTCCAACAGAGTTCCAGATAGTAGCAAGTTGATCCTCGTCCAACAGAGTTCCAGATAGTAACAAGTCGATCATGCTCCAAGAGAGTTTTGCACAATGATACAAGAGTTTTGTACGACACTCCTTCAACAATTCTGTACAATAATAATGAGGGTGCAGGAGCATTTATGGTGGGGAGGGAGGGTGTAGGAGCATTTATAGTGGGAGAGAGAAGCATGCATGGGCCATCGGTTTAATTTCAATTTAGATGTCTTCTATATGGTGCAATTTATAGTTAAGCAAGGTGTTCATGCATGTGGTTCCAGTCATAAAAGAAATTTTGTTTATAACAATATTCAAGCCCAATACTCAAATAGCCATATATTTGCTCAATACATAAAGCAAGCAATAATAACAAGATGTTGCAAAATACTTCATTCTTGTTATTACTAATTTCCCATACAATGTTGGCTATATGTAGATGATCAATGCGTTGTCTTTAGGGTGAATTTCTTGGTTGCTTTTGAGTTATTTGATGTTGGAACATAGCCTAGTGGTGGTTGTAGGTAACTCCCTTTCATTTGTGGAAAAATTATGAGGTGATTTCTACTAAAGAATATGGTGATCCAACACACAAGCAAATAACTCTAAATGATGCAAATTCTATGTTATTAGTGGTGATTTATGTAATGTTCAAGCATCTCTTTCAATCCAATGATTAATCGATTAGGCAATGGGGTTGTGGATATCACCCTTCGGTTCTAGCAATTAGAAATTAATGTCGTGGTTGATTGATTGAATAACTAAAATGGAGACTACATAGAATTGAAATTCAAGTGAATTGCTAGTGAGGGAGACATACAAAACAATTCCCATACTCAAACAAACTCGCAATTGCATTCAATCATCATGCCAACAAATTAACAACATAATAATTATTTGTTAAGTGTAACTTATGCATTGATGTAGGGAGATAATAGAGAGTGCTAGCAATAAATTAATCCCAATGAAAACTCAAATCAATATTAATGAAGAACTGGTTGATTGGGTATTAAATTTGGGGTACTGGAAAGAATTAAGACCAGAAACAAAACAAGCATATAGAGCATCATACAACAAATTACAAACCATGTACATTAGATATTATCGTGGAAACCCAAATTGGAAAATTGATAAATAAATTAATAATGCATTCTATTTAAGCTTAGGAATTATTACAAATTGTAGTTATACATTCTCAATCAAAGAATTTCTATATTCTTACATCTTGGTAGTACTTTGTGGATTGTTTTGGCTCAGAGCCAATCTTTGCTTTTTGTGAATAGGCTTAAAATCCTCTTGCCATTTGGTTTATAAACAAAATTCTTCATTCCAAGTCCTTAACCTATTTACTAGTGCACCCTTCTTCCCAAATTTCCATTTTTTTTCATCACTTGTGTTCCATCCTCCATCAAGCAAAGTGTACCTCCATCAAGAGGCTCCTTAGAATGCCAAATTATCTACCTTCTTGTGGCCCAAGATAAGATGTTTGACCTTTGGTCTTCAAGTTGATTACCAATGGACCATTGACTTGAAACTTTTCCAAGACATATCCTTTTTACAAAGTGTTTAGAAGGGGTTATTTTGGATTTAGTTCGGATGACTTCTTGCTACTTGCAACCATGATCTTGTTGGAATTGCTTTAAAAACTTGTTCTCATTGCTCCAAAATAGTGTTAAAATGCTTGTTGTAATTTAGGAAATCCTTACTCAAATGCTCATGAAAGATGTGTGAGGAATGAGGGATAGGAACCTTTTTTCATATGGAAGTAGGCATTGCTAGGGTCACTTTCTAGTAGTTCCCAATTTTTTTCAATTGTCATTCGTGTCAAATTAGAGCTCTTTCTTCTATGGAATGAGGGGTTGTTAGGGTCACTTTCGAGTAGTTCCCAATATTTTTCAATTGCCATTAGCATCAAATTAGTGTTTAATTGTCATTGTCTGAAGGTTTAATTGCAGGTTTGGTGCACCATGTGGGTTCTGTCGAGCCTTTGATTGCTTAGAATGCAACCTTAGATTGGTCAAAATGCTTGCTATAGGCACCAAAACGTGGGCTCCGGTTTCAGTTTGCCCAAATGCTTCCCATCAATTAAGACACATCTCGAATGTGTTTCCACATTTTTGGAGTTGTACATGACCAATGGGGTTCTTGCATGTAAGATATTTCGTTTTACCTTTTTAATATAAGATATTGTATACCACGGTGACAGCGCCACATGATACCTAGGAACATAGAATAGGGAAAAGACACATTCAATGGTTGGGGCTTGGCCTTGGCTTTTGTACTAGAAATATGTACATCATGAATATTGATTCACAACACTATGTACATTCAATACAAGACACCACTCAATCCTGACATCTAAACATGCAAATTATTACAAATTTAATTACAACAATACAAGGTGGCACAACCGAGTATAATTGAATTGAATGCCCAATTAATATGTGGTTAGCTACTCAATTTTTTTTTTCATGATGATCTGGATTAAGCTCATGCTTTAGTGGATCACACTTTCTCTAATGGTGTAGATTATTAATGGAGATTCTTCTAAAAAAAAATTGCTACCTTTATTCCTTCTTGCAAAACAAATACATCAAATGTGGCTTGAGCTTTTGTCATGTTGTTATACCATTGCTCGAGTAAATTATATTTTTCTTCCTCCAAAGATGAGCCCCCTGCTCAAAATGATCCTATGTTGCTATCTCTGATCAGGTGTCCACACCCCCTGGAGTGGATGGAAAGCCTCCCTGGTTCTAGATCCATGAAGTTTTTTCTCCTTTTTAGCTTAAAAAAAACTTTTTGGAATTACAAAAATATGAATTGTTTATTCAACCGCAAGATATCAGTGACAAGCTACAATGAAAAGACAAAAGGGTCTTGCTCTCATGTCAACTAGCTCTTGATCCTTCTATTATAATTTACTTGTTTCTTCCTTTGGTTGCACTTAACCATTTTTTTATATCAGTGACAAGCTACAATGAAAAGACAAAAGGTTCTTGCTCCCATGCCAACTAGCTCTTGATCCTTCTATTATAAGTTACTTGTGTCTCTTCCTTTGGTTGCACCCATTTTTTTACCAGAACATGTGTATTTGTATTAAGATAAAGCTGCTGCCGAGCATAATAATACAAAATGAAGGGCAGATATCTGTCAGACTAGTGTTTGATTTATCTAAAAATTATCTGTTTTTTCTTGTATAAAAAAAGTTAGGATCCTATAGCTATTTCTATGAGTTCCAAAATGGCAAGTATATTGGCCTGTTAAAAATAAAATAATTTAAAACACTGAAATCTAAATAGGAGCATTTGCATGCCGAGCCGCAGCTGTTCCTCCTACTTCAACATCTAAGCTTTCTCGGACTGATTCCTAACTGGCTTTTGGACTGTCGCTCCTATGCAACTCAAACCCATATACTCCAGTTGAGTGTCTTGGTAGGGAGTTGGAGTTTGTCCTTTGTTTTGCTGACTTCTTGCCCTGCTCCAATTGCTTGATTCTTTTCAACAGCTCCTTCTATCTGTCTTCCTTAAATTACTTCTATTGATCTTCCTTAGTTTGTTCTTTGTTTTGCTCCTAGTTATCTTCCAGCTCATTCATACGTAAGCCATGATTACTTAGATTTCACTCTTATTTCTTCAGTTGAGTATGTTGGTAGGGAGTAGGAGTTTGTCCCTTCTTCTGCTTACTTCTTGCCCTGCTCCAATTGCTTGATTCTTTTCAACAGCTCCTTCTATTTATCTTCCTTAGATTACTTCCTACCTGCTTAAGACGGTAAGCCATGATTACTTCCTTGGATTTCACTCCTTGGACTTCACAGTAGGTGCAGCGGTTGGGATGATGGTGTTCCGTTGCACTGTGCCTCCACTTATCCAGCATATGCACTAGTAAGCCATGACACTCCTGGAGCTCTTTGAAGCGTCGATCACGCCTCCTGACTCATCATCTTAGCTCTGGGACTTCACAGTAGGTGCAGCGGTTGAGATGATGGTGTTCCGTTGCACTGTGCCGTACCTTTGAGCGTTTTGTTTGCTGGTATATTACTTATCTCTGGATGGAGGTTTTTTTTTTTTTTTAATCTTTATATTCAATATTCTAAATCGTAACATACATTGTGTAGCCTCAGAGGTTTAATAAAAGTGTGTATAAAAAAAAATCTATACCTGGAACATTAGGAACGTGGTAACAAGTATTAGATATCTCAAATAGTTTTAGAAGTTTCTCCAAGGTGGGAATGTAAATAATATATATTAAAAAATATAAAAGTAAATAATTGAAAAAATGAGAAAAAAACACATTAACACAATTTAAATGACTTATTACCTATATTACAGTTGTAATTAGATAAACTGGAATTTTATATGAATTTTAATTTTGTATGAGTTTTAAGTTTTATATGAATTTTAATTGTATGAGTCTAAGTTATGGAGTAGTATATTGTTGGAGGAGGATAATAATTTGTATGTGAATCTTAACACGATATGTATGATGATTATAACTTTATCTTCTAGACGTATGATATACTTGTTTGAAATTATCTAGCTTGGTTTTAAAATGTTTTTGATGAAAATTAGCCCTTTATTATGGTGTATGGAGGCCTATGCTTTTGACTATTTCATTTATTCAATCGTTTAGTCATGATATCTTTTAGCTTCTAGGAGTTGCCTTGGTATGTCTACAATTTGTCAGTGTCATTGTAGTATTGATTTCTATGGCCATACTCTTTTGGTTTTTTTTGTTTACAATAATAAAATCATTTTATCTCTAATAAAGTAGAGTGGATAGTTTGACTTTTTGATATTTTATTGTAAGCCCAAGTGTGCTTTTTATTGAGAGCATAATCTAGTGGACACATAACAATTACATATTTTATCTAGACATTTCAAAAAATTGATACTCAGTTGTCTTTTTTTTTCCATAATATGCGTTTCAAATTTCAATCTAACATGGTTTGTATTTTTGCTAGAAACGTGAGTTTTTTCGAGATCTTGCTCCAATGTTTTGGCACTCTTGTGGTACCATTACAGCATTATTGCAGGTGAGTTTTTAAATATTTTCTTCTCAAAAGTAGCATCTTATATGAAGTAGTATCTTATATGACTGTCTACTTTATAGCTTTTGCATTGTGAACACTTTCATAAATAATTTTGGGTGCTTCTAACTTCATGTGAGAGAGCAAGGTGTGATTTCTGTATCTCTACTTCAGTGCCTTGCACAAGGTCAAATTTCCTATTTCTGAAATCAATGAAATCTTATTTATTGACAAGAATGTGTAAATTTGCTACTATTTAACTAGTATGAGATTGTAAGAGTTAAATGCATTTATTGTGAGACAGTTTCAGATTTCCATTATTGCGAAAAGTATATTCTCTATAAGTTTGTGTACATTTTGGTTTCTTTTTGAATCCTTTATGGTCTGAACAAGTAGTAATTAAGACAAAACGTTATCAAGTTAATCATTATTCTATTACTGATCAGCTTTATGTTGTAAAAAATAATTATTATTTGAGGACTAGCCAGGTCTATGCAACTATAGTTAATGCGTAACCAAAACCAAAAGACCATAACAATAGTGTATTAAGATGGACACCAGATGCAAGGAGATAGAAATAAACAAAAGAAGTGCCATAGCCTCCCCAACTTGGTCAAGACTCAAAATACTTACAAAAGATAAATTATCACTCTATCTTCAAAAGACTAGACTTGCATTATGTCCTTATGGTTAGGAGTTCCTGCACCAAGTTCTTATTGTTATTGCCAGTTCAGAACTTTTTTGTTTTTGATATGTTATTTTGTGGATGAAATGTGATTAAAGAGGTAGGACTTGGTAGTAATGCCAATCACATCTCCAATGTAAGGAAACTGTTGACATTGAACATCAGATACTCAAAAATTGAAAATACAAAGTGCTCAAGTTGTTATCATTGGCGTTGATGCATGAGAATTAGAGATGGCTAGTTTGATTCAAGATAGCCATCAAGAGTGACATACATCATCTTTTCACAGTCATACAAAGCTCATATATTATCATTGTTTGAAGAATTGATTATTGATGGATGGTTGTTGTTTATCATTTCTGGATCTTAGATGACCTATCACTTATTAGAAGTCACTTTTCATCTTCTCAATATTTAAAATTCTTCTTCCTGGTTCCAATGAGCTATTACACCTTGGTGTTCCCTCAATAAATATGACCCAGATGGCACCTTCAGTGAATTTAATAAAACTATGCCTAATAATGCTCCCAACTTACAGAAATTGCCCAAATGCAATGAAACCCTAAACGAACTGTGGAAATGATCTTGATGATGAATAATGGTAATAAGACCTCTGAAAGCATCACATAACTCCCCCAAACCACCGATCCCATTGATATCCTCGTTTTGCTCGTCGTTAAGCCACCTCTAATTTAGGTTCATTAGCTTAGGTTCCTTGATTAAATCAGTGCTTTGTCTTGTAGAAAAAGCACTGATTTAATCAAGGAACCTAAGATGATGAACTGAATAACCATTTTTGCTTTTGAGGAATACAAATTTAGCTCTAGCTTGCACTTGTCAGGGTTATACTTGGATTCTTCAACACCAGTTGCAACAATCTAATGTATACTTTTTATTATTTTGTTTACCATTCTGGAAATTGACTATTCAAAATATTGTTGCAGGAAATTGTATCCACTTACCCCATGCTATCACCACCAACTCTAACAACAGGTGCTTCAAATCGTGTTTGCAATGCATTGGCTCTTCTTCAAGTTTTCTTCTGTTCTCTAGACTTTCTACGCACATGTTTTAAAAGTGTATTTGTTTTTGAAGTTGATTCATTGATGATGTGGCTATTTATGCATCTTGCAAATGTGATTTGTGATTTTCCTTTTTCATTAACCTGAACTATTAAGTACAGAAGTGACTATACCTATCTATAAGTTATGCACAACTATACAGTTATTTTTTTCAAATTTGTAATAAAATTCTCTCTATAGCACGTTTTTTACCCTAGCATCTTCCTCCTATGGATAACTTATTGATCCGTAGAAGCCAATTTCTTTAACAAATTTAGCAACTTACCCATTACTATCAATGGGCATATTGAACTATCCCACTAAATACTCGTTAACTTCTCATTTTCTTAATCTCTTAATTTTTTCATACACGTTCATTGCATGATGTGCTTCTTCCACTTGTTACATATCTGTTTAAGAATGCAATATACTATCATGCATGTATAATGCCTCTTCCAAGAAACTAACATTGGAAGATGCATGTACTTTTAAATTATGCAAATATTCCAGTAAAAAGGAGTAACCTACTTACTCGACCATTTGCATCGATCGGACGACCTGCAACGTGGGATGTGACTGCTCACGCGAGCCAGATCATCCCATCGATGCTAGTGAAATCCCAGTAAAAATAACTCTCTATATATGTGTATCAAAAAACAAATACAGTCATGGATCCAAATAAATATCAAAATGCACCGTCAATATACCATGTTAGTTATGCATTTCAAGTCTTGAGTAAAATGAACTGATCTTGAAATTGTGAAAGAAAAATGCTAAAATGCAGTCAAAATTCATTAACACTTTTTATAGTACAAAACAGTGCTCCACTTGTGTTGGTTGTTGGCGAAATCTTTTGCAAACATGTAGGTTGCAGACATCTTTTTAATATCAATTATGTAGGTTGTAGTCAAATTTGAAGGTTGCATTCTTGTTTTCATCCATTTGTTGTACTTTTTTGGATGGCTGCATCCCAAGTATATAATGGGTTGCTGATAAAGATGCCATTAATGCCGGTTGCATCTAACTCCAACTATCTAGTCCTTTACCTTAATCCTATTCAGGGCATATCTTTAGGCTTTTTCCATTTAACTTTGCTCCTGTATGCCAACACGAGGGTTTTAGTTGTTTCATAGTTGATTGTCTTTAGACTTTCTGAGGGAGTTGTTGAGACAAATGCTTTTGAGTAAGTTGAAGTTACCTTTATAACAGCAGTAGTATAATGAATAGGGGCTTATGGGAAGTCTTATTTTTCTTTTTGAAAGTGCTTCCTTTAGTCTCCAAAAGAAGCATTACAATTGTGGCCCAAAAAGCTTGGGCACCAAAAGAGGCCGGTTTGCAGCAGTGAAATGGCTCTCAAGGGGTGAACTTCTCAACATAAACTCTTTTGTTTTGGCTAAGGTGCCATGATATGGAGTACTCCTTTGTCAAAATCACCTGGGAATTGTACCTGGCCCCAGTCACCTTTTTCATGCTTTGAGGTTATAGAACCTCTTTGGGTGGCATGACATGCCATTGTCTTCACCGTTGAACCACAACTCCATCAACAAGCAGCCTTTTTTTGTCTTTGACACTCAGATTTCTTAGATGAGGTCCTATTACGAACCGGAAGGGTTAGAATGTACATCTAGGGAAGGTGCCAATGTCACTTCACACGATTCCTCTCTATGGGCTTGTGCTTGCTAGCTTCAAGGGGGCATCCTTATTGATCCCAAGTAAAAGTGAATCACTTGTACCCTGCAAAATACTTCAAATATGCAAGATATACTTGCTTAAATATCCAACAGTTTAGACTTCTGCTATTGAATGTTTGATACCAGCAGGTACAAATCTGATTTACTTGTGTCACCTAGTCTATTCTGCTGCATTGTGTCACCTAGGTATTAAATATCCTCTGCACCATTATTGCTTTTTACTTTGTCATGTACTTCGATCATTTGTGGATGTCACATTATTTCTTAGTCAAGAATGCCTTTGTTTGGTCTGTAGGATTGGGACAAATAAACCTAACATCTTTATGCACACTGTTTGTTTTGATAGTTTCAACTTTCACGTACCTCAGTTTTGAGATTTCTAAGTTAGTTGAAAATACTAACAGTAGTGTTTAAATTACTCTAAATAGAATATTTATGGTGTTTTCGCTGTCGTCATTCTTGACATGTTTTGAACTGCTTTCTTTTCTTACAGCTTAGATTGTTTTCACATGGATGGAAAGGTTCATCATAGATCACTTTTGCTTAAATTCACTAATTTTATGTGAGTTGATTCTTTACATTATTAACAATTTTCTAATCCATTATATTGATTGTTTGTTTTACTTGTTTCTATTTGTCATGGATAGTGCGTAGCATCACACCCGGATACTAGAACACTTTTCCTCAATGGTAAGCTTTATCAATGCCAGAAATCCTTCTTTTCTTCCATGTTATGCTGTACTGATTGATACGCTTCTCATTCAAAATGTTAAAAGATTTATTACAGTTGCAAACATAGTATTTTACATTATCACTATGAGCATCTAAGAGGATTAATGTTTTAGCAGGGAAAACTAATTATGAATAGAATTATTGAAGCATCGGATATCTTTAGCCTTATTATAAATAGGCTGAGACGCAAGACAATTGTTCTTTATCTTTCTAACTCTTTTGATTAATTTGCATAAAATATAAAATTGATCATATTGAAGTTGTTTTTTTTAATAAAAAAACGGAACATTTTTTTTTAATTTCAAGTAAAAATAGGGAATGGTACTTTTTGTTATAGTCGTAGATGACTTTGACTGATGTAACAAGAAGGATCTGCCCTAAGGTCTAAAAGGAGTCTCATGATGTCCTGGGAATTTACCCATCAGCATCTTAGCATCCCACCATAAAAACGTCATTTAGAAACTGAGAAAGATTTTCAATAAAATATTTCAACCTGAGGTTTTAAAGCAGATCAGATTATTATATGTGAATCTGCCTGCGCGGGAGAGGACTGACATCGCATAATTGATGCTTTGTCAAAACCAGCAGGCCTTCCTGTGATTCTGCAGTGCTTTTTGGAAGTTCATCAGCCATTTGGTTATCTCTATGAAGACACTAGTGAAGGAGGATTAAGAGAAAGTATCCTTGAGCTCATGAATTCTGTGGATTGCATCCTTATGTCTAAGGTTTTGATTTCTGAAGCCACCATTTATCCACTTTGCCACCAATTAAAATTCCCACAGGCAAAGGCCTGGATTTCTTCCACATTCCTTCCCTTTGCTAGTTCCAGTAGTGAGAAGGCAGCACTGAGTTCTGCCCAGTGGTTAGTGCCACTTCTCAAACCACACAGAAAAGAGATCCAGTGTGTCTCAGAGAGATACAAGCAGTCCCCAGCCCCACATGAACCTGGATTTTCCTTTGTATGCTCCATCAGAAAACCCTCAAGTGTGGGTGTTGTCTATGGAAACCTTTGAATTCTGCTTCTGCTGCTTCTTGATTTTTTCCCTTGGCAAATCATCTTAAATGTATTTGATCTTATGGAATACTTGTGAGGGCGAGAGTACAGTATCGTGTAATACAGTTTGTTCCTAGTGATCCAAATTACAGTTTGTTCCTAGTGATCCAAATTGACCAAAGTACCACTGCTGGAAATGCTGGGTGTTCATTTACCTCTTTATCATCTGCCCACTTTTCCAAAGCTTTCTCAACATTCTCCTAGTTTAAAACACTTTCCTCGTGTTAAAATCTTCACAATGCTTGATACTGGTATGGAGAAATGACATTCAATGAACTAGTTATTAACATTTTCTCCCTTCTCTTTCACAAAAGACATATACGAGGGCCACACCATGATCTACTCTCCCCCTCGAACATTAGGCTTAGGAGATCTTGACATCATTAGATCCATCTTCATCTCTCCCTCAGGTTTGTGACAGGATTTTGAGTAAACTCGCTTTGTGTCTTGCATCCTGTACCTTTGATATGGTTTTATACAGGTTTATGAGGCTGTACTACTGCTTATATCTTTCTTTCTTTTCTTTTATTTTATCTTAGTTTCAGCACTTTCTAGGAGTTGGGTTTGCACTCCTATATTGTACTCATAAGTGGCGTATCATCAATCCCGTTGACCTACTTTTGTGGTCATTCCTTGGACATTAATGAAATTATCTTCCTCTTTTACATGTGGTTAGGCTACAAGGTAACCAATAATCTGGAAGTTGTTATCATAAGGTTAATGACATATTTTTACCATTTTGCAATTAAAGAAATAATATAAATAAATAAATATCCTTGATTTGTTATTATAGTTGTTTTAATATAATTTAAATAAATAAAGTATTTTAATGTCCACATATAACAAAAATAGGGTCAACCATACTCTTGAATCTTAAGAACAATATAATTTGCATATAGCAAATGACATTTCTAAAGGGGCTCTTACATATAAATTCTACAAAATGAGTTTAATAAAAGTGTAAACCCAAAAAATGGGTCATAAAAATAAAAATGTGAGTCTACCTACAAGTAGGAGTGTAGCTGTCACATAACAAAAGCGATGCAGGAGAGAGTAGGGGAAGGAAAGCCATCTCTACCCCTCGTTAGCACCACGGGCAGAATTTGTAAAACTATCAACCAAAATGGTCCCTGATGATGTGTCAGAAAATGTTATTTTACTTTCCAAGTAGCGTTGAGTTAGTAATATGACACGTATGAACTATCAATTAGTATAGGAAGCTTTTGTACCCCTATGGAATCCTTCAAATTTTGTAATGGGATGTTCCTGTTTACATATAGAACATACAGTTTACTGCGCTTGGATGAAGGTAAATAAAGTTCCACCTACCCACCTCCCACTTAAAAAATAAAACAAAAGTTTCTTGGAAAAACAATTGTAGCTACCGCCAATCTCATAAAAAAATGGACATCTAAAAATGAAATTTCTAAGGCTATGGCATTGAGGTCCAAGGTGATATAAGGAGCGTAGGCCTTAACAAAATGAGTTTAGTATGGATATGAAAGAGTGATGGAGGGAGCATAAGATTAGTGCTTATACCAACAGGAGCAAATGGAGTCAAGAGGCCAAGTCCATGAATGGTTAAGAAAAAAAAGGCCACTAAACAATGACACAATGAACCCGAACAAGCTGAAAAATGAATATAGAGAATAGAATAGGAGGGCCCAAAAAGGTGCTACATCAAAACATTGCTAATCGGGTGTGACCTACACAATGAAGTATTGCTAGAAACAACTCTAGAAGATTATAGGAGCAAACTAATACAATCATGCATAAGACAACAAAGGGAAATAGAGGGAGAGACTCCTCACATAAAACCCTTCCAACATAGTAGAGATACCATTCTCAGATGGCCCAACCAAAAAGCAAGGTCTAGCGATTCTACACATCACTAACAACGTTTAGAAATAAAAAGATACTCCTCACATTGATAGGATAGATACCCTTACACTTCACATATGCTGCAATAAAATATATCCATTAAGCTTCAAGGAGAGGAAAACTCCAATTATCCATCCATAAAAATAGATGAGGAAGGGCTACTCTTTATATAGAGTGTAGCTCGACTTCTTTACAATAAGATAATAATTTCCCTTTCTAGATCCAATATTTCCTCAACTATTTTTTCTAAAAATAATAAACTAGTGGTTAAGAAAAGATGAGAGTCGAGACAAGATAATTTTATTAATATCCAACAAATGACCACAAATGTAGGTCAGTGAAACTATGCGGTACCATGATAATAATACAAAGCAAGAGCGTAAAAGTAGCTCCTATAAAAAGATAGAAAACTAAAAGTAAAACTCAAACCAAACCATAGCTCTATAAATGGAGAGTTGTTCTCAAAGAAAAGTAAGTGAAGAGAGATATGAAGGGAGTTGGTCCATGAAAGGAAAATGTATAAAGGAAGAGGATCTAAGAGTTATGATGCAAAAATGGCGAAATTGACACTGCCATGGGACACTGGAAACAATGGAAGCATTACGAGTGTTTCTCCTACCATCCGAGGTCGATTGAAGCATGGTCAAAAGAGTACTCTATCTAGAGGAAGAGCTAGAGGAGGAATTGCAATGGGTAGTGTGTCGTTTTCTGGATGAAGTAGTATGGCTACCAGGATGGGGTCGATCCCTTCCCTGTTATTGGAGTTGGGCAAAGATAAAGGTGGATTGTCGTGTCCTAATTGAGTGGTTAAGATCTATCCCACCATCTGTTTGTTTCTTGGTGCTCCTAGAAGACGGAAGCACCAAGAAGAAGGAAGTGATACACTAGGTGGATCCTGGTCCTAACTGAAAATGTCGTTGGAGGGTGAAAGAGCAGAACAAGAGGGCCTCCTACAAGGCTAAGGCTAGACATCTCTGATCGATATTTGAAGAATCTAGTCAAAGTCTGGAGCTCTATTGAAAGAAGGTCCCTGAAAAAAAATGAAACCGCTTATGGATATCATAATAGATAGGAAACTGAAAGATGAAGTGCTCATTGGTCTCGACCTCACTAAGGTGGCATACCTAGAAAATCCTATCTGATCGATCAAGCTGGTGATCTATCCCAACTCGGAGATGGTGAGAGTGCACTCTGAATTGACCTAAAGGAACATGGAGAGCATGTGCCCAATGGTAGAACATGTAAGTGTGTCAAACAATGAGACCGTCCCTTAGATCCAAAAAGTGTGTAGTGAAGGCCGTTTTAGGACGTAACCCCCACAGAGGGTTGATCCAAGTAACCTGCACAAAATATCTATAAATGCCAACTCTCATGATCCCATCCTGCTCTTGCTTTGTGTTGTCTGCTGAATGCACACCGTCAGTAGAAATATTTTGGACTACTGTTTCCCAAGTGGGAAAGGTGTGGCCATGGGGGAAAGCAAAGAACTAGGTGTTGTCACTTGATCCCAGCTCCTCCATTTAGGCTAACTCCTAAAAAAGGTAAGGGGGTAGTCCCTAAAAAAGAGTTCTCTTGTTAGAATAATCAACCCATAGTTAGCTACCTTAGACATTAAATTAATCATTTTTGTCTTATTTGCCTAGTTTCTATGTCCCACCTTATGCAAGTTGTCATCTACACATCCATAGTGGTCAAACTTGCTAATTTTGACTCATGGGGCGCTTGGGAAACCTCAAGGAATCAAATCTTCTTTATTCCTGGCCTCCTAGGCACCCTTCTGCTTTTTCTGCTTTATTGCCTGCTTTTTCAGTGCTTTAAGGCAATTGGGAAAGTTTGACTAGGTGAGGTTAACTAGTTTTTTGTCCTCCACATCCTCCACTCTTTTCTCCTATGAAAAGCATGTATGAGTTGTCCTTCCATCTCCTTTTAGCTTGCCTAAGTGCTTTTGCCAATTCGTGAGCTCCTTGGCTGTTTTGGAAACTACTTTATGCACCTATGGGGGAATTGCTTAATTTTAGTAAGCCTGCTTTTGACTAGATTCGAATTGCCTCCTCATGCATTCAAATCCCTTATGTAATTATTTATTGCAGCAGCCTATGATGTTACAGGGTTGGCTATTGTACACTGAGTTAATACAGTTTAGTGTTCAGCTCCATTTTCAGTTATCTCTTTTGTGAGTGATTTTGCATGTACAATTGATAATTGTTGTGAGTGTAATTGTTCTATCACTAGGTCCAATTTCCACATGGTATCAGAGCCATTGTAGATCGATTTCTCTCCTTCAAATTTGTTTTGCAGGTTCGACATTAGTGACTGGGAGCCTTCTACTGACAGCCGGGACAATTTATGAGCTATGGATCAATCTCAGAAGATCATCTTGACTCCCTTCAACTTCTTTGAATGGAAAGCAGAGATGGAGATACTGTTGAGAGCGAAAGGCCTCTACAGGGTGACTATGGTAACAGAAGCAGAGCCCAATGCAACTGCAGAGAAGATAAAATGGCATAACAGGAGGGATGAGGCCTATGGTCTCTTGTGTCTGAGTATTTCTAGAGACCTCATTTTCCATCTTGATGGATTGACATCACCGAATGAAGTATGGGAGAAGCTTACTGATCTTTTTGGAAAGACATATGAGATGAGGGGACATCAAATTGAAAATGAACTGATCTTCCTGAGTCCCAGTAGCTTTGAATCCCTGCAACCCTATTTCTCCAAGTTCAAAGCACTTGTTTTGCAGCTAAAACAATGTGGTATCGAAAAGAAGGATGATCAGCTGGTCTTGGCCATACTCTCGAAGCTTGGCCCTGACTATTCAGTGTTTGTTTCGACCTTCTATGCCACAAAGTTGACAGCTCGAACCTGGAAGATGCCTAGCCTTGCAGATTTCATGGAATATCTCACACAAGAACAAGACAAGCTGGTGATGATGGGCACCATCAAACCATCCAAAGACCAAGCTCTGGTTGTTGGAGATTTGAAGGTGGATTCAAAAAGCAAAAAGAAAGCTAAAAAGCCACCTGAGCAAAAGAGAGACAAGAACAAGTCTCCGGAGGAGCCACAAGGTTCCAAGAAGAACTACCAGAAGAAGAAGAATAAAGGAGAAATGAGCAAGTGCGCATACTGTAGTAAGGGCAATCATACTGAGAGCTCCTGCATGAAGAAGCAAATAGACATGTTGACCCAACTCCTAGAGAAGAATGGCATCTCCCTTCCAGACAGCTCAAAGAAGAGAGAAGGAGGATCAAGTTCAGAAGACAGAGAGAGAGTTCATGCATTGGTTGCTGGCACATCAAGCTCACCTAGTTTCATCATTGATTCTGGAGCTTCAAGACATATGGTTTTGACCAAGGAGGCATTCAGCTCACTTGACATGTCGAAAGGTCCACCAATAGTACTGGGAGATGACTCTCTCACTGAAAGTTTGGGCAAAGGGAGGATTGATCTTGATCATGGTCAGTTCAACAATGTGTTGTATGTTCCTGGTCTTGCCTCCAACCTCTTATCAGTGTATCAGATGACTCACACTGAGTCTCCAAAGAAGGTCATATTCTCCCCTGATGAAGTTGAGATCACAGAGATCTCAAGTGGTAAAGTCATTGCAAAAGGAGTTGAAAATCATACTTCTAAGGTATACGTGTTCTCACACTTCCTACCCTACTCAAACCCCTCTGCTCTTCTGATTCATGCTAATGAGGCAAGCAAGATTTGGCATAAAAGATTTGGCCACCTAAATTACAAGTATCTTTCCGATCTTAGTGAAAAAGAGATGGTCATAGGGTTACCCAAGATAAAATTTTCCAAAGGAGTCTGCCAAGGTTGTATCCTAGGAAAACACCCAGAGCATAAATTTGAGAGAGCTAGTCATGAGAGAACCTCTGCACCCCTCGAGTTGATCCACAGTGATGTTGCTGGCCCATTCCCTCATATGTCCATGAGTTAGGCCAAATATGCATTAAATTTCATAGATGACTTTTCCAGGTATTGCTGGGTTTACTTCTTGAAACACAAGTTTAAAGTTTTTGGCCTCTTCAAAGTCTTTAAGGCTTTGGTTGAAAACCAGTCTGGGAGGAAACTCAAGGTCCTCAGATCTAACAATGGTGGTGAGTATGTCAAGTCTGAGTTTATTCAATATTGTGCAGATGCAGGTATTCAGATGCAGCATTCTATCCCTTACACACCACAGCAGAATGGTGTTGCTGAGAGGAAGAATAGATCACTGAAGGAGATGGCAACATGCATGATGGAGGCCAAAAATTTGCCACCAAAGTACTGGGCCAAAGCTATAAACTGTGCAGCCTATATCCAGAATAGGGTTCCTCATAAACATCTTGATGGTATGACTCCTTTCGAAGCATGGAGTGGGAATAAGCCAGATGTGACCCATTTCAGGATTTTTGGCTCAAGGGCTTGGGCTAGAATTCCAACAGAAAAGAGAAAGGCTTTGCAGCCCCAAAGCCAAGAGTGTCTATTTGTTGGGTACTCTGAATATTCAAAGGGGAACAAGCTGATAAATTTGAGCACAAACAAAGCCTTCATTGAAAGGTGTGTTCAGTTTCAAGAAGAACCCCTAGCAGCAGTGGAAGTTGGAGAAGCCTCTTCACCACCTGATCCTCTGAAAGTAAGTGAAGAGATTGTTGAACATGCTGATTCTGATATGTTTGATAGTGATGAGTTTATTGAAGATCCTAACAGCCCTACAAGGCCAAAATGGGAAGCCAAGACCATTCATGCAGCAGGAGAGCTAGTTGGGAATCCCAATGACCCTAGGAGGACTAGATCTCAATTTGAGAGTGCTCTGTGCATGAAGGATCCTATGTTTGCTGAGAAATGCTATCTGATGGTGGAATCAGATCCTCAGACATATGAATATGCAACAGGAGATCCAATATGGCAAGCAGCCATGAAGGAAGAGTTCAGCTCACTCCAGAAGAGCAACACTTGGGAGTTGGTAGATCTTCCCCAAGGGAGGAAGCTAGTTCAGTGTAAGTGGGTGTACAAGACCAAATTTGTTGCTGATGGTTCACCTCTGAAGTACAAGGCCAGATTGGTAGCCAAGGGCTACTCACAGGTTCATGGCATAGATTACAATGAGACCTTTGCACCAGTGGAAAAGATGGACTCCATCAGGCTAGCCTTAGCCATTGTAGCTTCAAAGCAATGGGAGGTACATCACATGGATGTAAAGTGTGCCTTCCTGAATGGAGATCTCACTAAAGAGATATACATGCAGTAGCCTCAAGGATTTTCTACTAACCCATCTCTTGTGTGCAGGTTGAGAAAGTCATTGTATGGGATAAAGCAAGCCCCCTGGGGCTTGGTATGCCAAGATTGATAGCTTCTTGCTATCACTGAATTTTGTTCGGTGCAAATCAGATCCAAATGTCTATTTGAAGTTAATTAATGGTTCATTAATGATCATTGTGTTATATGTTGATGACCTTCTCATTACAGGAATCTCAAAGGATGAGATTGCTTCCTTGAAGGGCGCAATGAACCAAGCCTTCTCCATGACAGATTTGGGGCTCTTAAGCCAATTCTTGGGGCTTGAGATTGCTCAAACCAAAGCTGGAATCAAGGTGCACCAGCCCAAGTATGCCTTGGATTTGCTGAACAAATTTAGAATGAAGGATTGCAAGCCAAGAAAGACTCCTTTCCTTTCAGGAGTGAAGCTGGAAGAAGTTGATTCTTCACCTATGGTAAACAATACACTGTATAGGCAATTGATTGGATGTTTGTTGTATCTTACACATACTAGGCCTGATCTTTCTTATGCAGTAAGTGTGGCTTCTAGATACATGGATCAGCCTCATGAGATCCATTGGAAAGCATCCAAAAGGATCCTTAACTTTGTTCAAGGAACAAGGACACATGGGATCTTCTATAAAGCAAAATCTGATCTTGATTTGATTGGGTTTACTGACAGTGATTGGGAAGGTGATAGCACAGACAGAAAGTCCACATCAGGATATGTTTTCATGCTTGCAGAAGGTCCAATCAGCTGGTCAAGCAAGAAACAGAGTGCCATTGCACTCTCATCTACAGAAGCAGAGTACAGAGGAGTTGTAAATGCAGCAACTCAATGTTTATGGTTGCAGGGGTTACTTGGAGAGTGTGGCTTCGAATCAGAATAATAAACTACTATATATTATGATAACCAGAGTACCATTTGAATCTGCAATGATCTAGTTCAGAAGCAAAGAACCAAACACATTGAGATCCATATGCACTACATCAGAGAGCTTGTGCATGATGGCACCATTCACCTACTCTTCTGTTCATCTTCAGAACAAGTAGCTGATATCTTCATTAAAGCATTTTGTGAGAAGACCTTTAGGAATCTCAAATCACTACTTGGGATTGCTGATCATGTTGTGAAGCATGAGTGAAGACAAGATTTCCAAAATTTGTTTTACAGTCCATGTTTAAGGGAGGATTTTCCCACTGGGTTTTTGCCTCTTTCCTTGGTTAAATGGACATGCAGTATGTAAAGGGTGACTAAGCCTTGTTGCCAGGCCCTATAATTTTCTGATATATTACTCATAAGTCAATATTAAGGGGGGGTGTTAAAATAATCAACCCATAGTTAGCTACCTAAGACATTAAATTAATCATTTTTGTCTTATTTGCCTAGTTTCTATGTCCCACCTTATGCAAGTTGTCATCTACACATCCATAGTGGTAAAACTTGCTAATTTTGACTCATGGAGCGCTTGGGAAACCTCAAGGAATCAAATCTTCTTTATTCCTGGCCTCCTATGCGCCCTTTTGCTTTTTCTGCTTTATTGCCTACTTTTTTAGTGCTTTAAGGCAATTGGGAAAGTTTGACTAGGTGAGGTTAACTAGTTTTTTGTCCTCCACATCCTCCACTCTTTTCTCCTATGAAAAGCATGTATGAGTTGTCCTTCCATCACCTTTTAGCTTGCCTAAGTGCTTTTGCCAATTCGTGAGCTCCTTGACTCTTTTGGAAACTACTTTATGCACCTATGGGGGAATTGCTTAATTTTAGTAAGCCTGCTTTTGACTAGATTCAAATTGCCTCCTCATGCATTCGAATCCCTTATGTAATTATTTATTGCAGCAGCCTATGATGTTACAGGGTTGGCTATTGTACACTGAGTTAATACAGTTTAGTGTTCAACTCCATTTTCAGTCTCTTTTGTGAGTGATTTTGCATGTACAATTGATAATTGTTGTGAGTGTAATTGTTCTATCACTGGGTCCAATTTCCACATCTCTAAGGCTCTTGTTTTTTAAAATTTTTTGGATGTGAGATGTGAATGGGTGTTGTTTAGGAGTTTTTATGAGATGCACAATAATACATTAAGCAATCCAAGTTGTTGTTTCCAAAACAAAAGATAAGCTACATAAGATGACTGAATTCAAAACATCCACAACATGAATAACTTAGAATAAAAAGGACAAATGGTCCAAATCGAATTATTCAAAGAATTCTAAGAGCAGTGCCAAAAGGGATTCAAGTATGTGCTGGGGATGGTGAATACACATCTTGAAGATGTGTTCGTGAGACCGTTTTGCAATGCTCTTGGTAAATTTTATTGTGTATTTTATGATGTTCTTGATTATTGAGGTGAGGGGAATTTCCAACCGATACGCAAAGGTACTAGAAATGTAGTCGGAAATACTCTAAGTGGCTCCGTAAGGACATGTTGGACCGGCCAAGTTTATAGCGAGGCGTTCAATAACTAACCAACCACTACAAACGAGGAGGGCTACCCAGTAAGAATTTTCCCACTTGAGTATTGCGTTCAACGCCAGTTAGTTGGTTATGGGGTGGTAAATTTTACTATGTGTGAAATTGGAATTAAACAGTCTACAGTGCTTCTAGGTAACCCAACTGGGTCAAGCATACACATTGAGAAAATAGTAAATTCCAATTTTATGGGAAATATGAGTTGAGTTTTTTTACTAGCACACACACAAAAAATCTCTCTGACAGAGAGTGCTCGTGATACACCTTATGGTGAGATTCAAGAGTCTTATCTAATCTAATATGAGAATGCAAATGCAACAATTCTCTCTGATAGAGAGTGCTCTTGACTCGTATTATAACAAGTTCAAGAGAATTTATGTTTTTTTTTATGAATTATTAATCAAAGAGAAAGATAGACAACAAATAGATAACATGCAAGTAATGAAGTCTAATCTGGCAATTAGTAAAAATGAAAGCTAAGTCTAGCATGCAAACTAAACTAAGTAAAGATGAAAAAGACATAAGACACACTTCCCCAAATAGGGGAAGTAGGAAAAATGGGAGGCTTGATCCCACAAGACTTCTTTATTAATGAATTACAATGCTTGGGATTTTAATCCTTGAAAAGAACTTCAAAAAATAGAAGCCTTAATGGATTTTACAAAAGGATGTGGTTTTTGTTTGTGCTTGTCTTCTTGGTTTTGAACTTTTTCTTCAATCTCCTCAAGTCTTTGGACTTGTCTCTGGTTTTCCTCCTCTCCTCTTCAATATCTACACAAACAGAAAGATACAACTCAAGCACCCATTATTCATTAGTGAAATCAAAGTAAATCTAGCTGTAAAAGATGAAGCTAATCTATAATGCAAAACATTTTTTAATGCAAGTTTTTTATATCTTTTTTGAAATAAAACTAGATAAAAATTTTACATGCAACAAAGAAAAAAAGCGGCAGGAAAAAAGAGGGATAAAGGGTGACGAAGTGGGAAGCCAAACAGTGAAAGAAAGGGCTACAAAAGTGAGGAAGAGGGCTGCAAAAACAAAGCGAAAAGAGGCTGAAAATAATGAAGAAAGAGGGCAGCCAACAAAGAGAAAAGTTGGTTGCAAAAAATGAAGAAATGGGGCAGCGAACTAAGAGAAAATAGGGCTGCAAAAATGAAGAAAAAGAGGGCAGCCAATAGTGAAGATAGTGGTTGCAAACAAAGGAAAAAAGTGGGCAATGAACAATGAGGAAAGAGGATCGAAATCAAGAGAGAAAAGGGGAGAAAAAGAGGTGAAAAAGTGAGGGAGAAAAGAGAAGCAAAAAAGGTAAAATAGTGAGGGAAAAGAGGCAAGGTAGAAAGCAGAAAGAAGGGGAAAAGGTTGATCTCGTGACCAGTGAAAAGTTTTTTAATTTGAGATGTGAAGGATGAGAAGAGAGCCCCTTTTGGCAGTGTTTCTTGAATTGGATATAAACGCCTTGTAGATCCTGCATGATGAAAATGTTAGATTAAAAACTCTTGCTTTGTGAAGAAATGGTTGAGCTTCAACCCTTTCTCCACCTTCAGTGATCCCTGAAACACAACTCTCAAACAACAACAAACAAGATCCATTAGAGGAAATTTCAACTCAAAATGGGCCTTTTAACTTTTATTCAAATTCCATGTCATCATGTGTTAGCCAATGAAATTGATTTAAATTTGAA
>LPNX010441937.1:748917-778167 GCA_001517045.1 Pseudotsuga menziesii
ATTAAATACTTTTTTAATATAAATTTGGGGATAGGTATCATAAAAAAAACTACTTTTTTTGTTTGTATTTTTGACATATCTCCCTGTGTTTTTACTCAAATTTNGCTAGAATACTCAATCAAATAAATATCTGAAAAACAGTGGTATAACTAACTACTTCCTATTCAATTCAAATATTTCATAGATCTTGCATAGATAACCAACTTAAAACGTTAAATGGCTGACCTATTGTGCAATATTGATAGCCTTCCTAAGCTAGCAATAATCATATAATTTGCAAAAGAAAGAGAGTGAGGTTAAGAGCGGTATCACCTCACACAAGATGAAAATCAAGAACACCGAGAACCCATGCATGGACCTCCAAAGTCACTTCTATTCCATTAAACAAATAAGAGTTACAATTTGGGCAGAGTTCTCTTGCAAATTCTCCATATGAAAATGGGAACAAGAGACCCGCTTTTATATAGAAAGAGAGAAGCTAAAACCCTAAATTAGACTGGGCATCAGAAAAGGCACACTAGGGCAAATTCCCTTGAATGAATGAGCTCGGTGCAGTGATTTAGAGTTAGACTCAAGATCTGGTAGGCGTGAGTGGGGAGGTGGCCTCAACATAGGAAAGGTGCCCCCCACTCTCATCATAGGAAACTCCACCAACAAATAGACACCCTCCACCTCAAGAAGACGTGATGATGGAGAGGAGGTGCAAACCCTTGATGAGGATGAAGCTTGGAGCTAACTGATAGCCTAACACTTTGTTCAAGAAGGTGTGAGTTGGGAGGTGGCCTCCACCTAGGCAAGGCGCCCCCACTCCATCTCAATCATATCACCAAACTAATAGAAACACACCACCACAACCAATTCGTGATCTAGTTGAAGGAGGGCGAATTTCCTGACTGAGGGTGGCCTCCTAGTGCTTCGATACTGACCCGACTCTGATTGATGATGATTGCAATCTTCTTAAATTCTCTGTGTCGAGCTAATCAGCCCTTTATTAAATCCAATTTGGTATTTTTTGAAGATATTTTGATTTTCTCCATTTGATAAAATAATGATTATTTTAATTAAATATTCCTCATTTATCAATTTTGAGGAAATATTTAATTGAGAGAAAATTAATCATCCAAAACTTAGGATAAGTGTGTCTAGGGGGTAAATGAGTGTTTTGGCTTAGAAAACAAGTCTTTATTTTCCAAAAAATACCCCCGAACCACTTAATTATTACAATTTGAAAATTTTCAATTAAACCATAGTAAAAATGGTTTAATTAATTGAAAATTTTAATTATTTCTCTAAGTCAAAAATAAAAAATTTAAAACTTCTACGCGTCTGGGAAATTTTTTTTTCAGGCAATGTTTTAATGCATCTCGGGACTTAGGAAAAGACCATAGAACATACAACTAGTGTCTAATAGGTTCATATTCATCAATTGGACTCTAATAACCCCCCAAGGATCAAATTTCAAAATTGGGCTTTCCAACTTTGGAGGAAGCAGGAGAAAAAATCATCGATTATTACTCGGCTAAAGGCAAAGAATAATCGACAAGGTAAAAAACTCCTGAGAATACCTTAGTTGAAAATTAAGTCTTAGGAGACCGAGCCACTCAAAACCCCTATTAGCACACTTCATTACAATAACACCATGGGGCATGGTCATTTCAGTACAAAAATAAAAATGACTAGCCAAAATTGGCTAGACATGAAATTATGAACCTATGATACACTGGATATGAACATGGATCATGTTCATCAACCCACGGCTCAACGAAAGATTCAACTATTGTACAAAATAGTTGGTAACACTTTGTAGGAAAGATGCAACCAAGAGCATCCAAGGAATACCCAAAAGGGGGAGGCTGATCCATCGCAATAATGACAAGACTAATCCATTGTTTTCTCCAAGGGAAATAATACAATAAAATTCCTCATGTAATCAACTCTTTGAGAAGAGTTCAACAATAATAAACAAGGCCAAGAAGGTGGTAAGCTTGCTTATGTGCATGAATATTTCACCAATGTTTGACATCTTCTCCAACAATTTGCTCTCTAGAAGCTTCTTAAGTGAAAAGACCCCTTCTTCAAGTGATGTGACCTCCAAGAGTCTAACAAATTTTCATGTGATAGGTGTTGAATTTTAGCATGTGCATATATTCTTTAAATTTTGCAGACTGTAATATAGATAACAATAAGACAAGTCCAATAGATAATCATGCATCAATGCAAATGAAACTTTTAAGTTGTATTAGGTATTGACATTGTCATTTCTATGCTTTTTCTTATGCTATCGAAAGGGTATTACTACCTTGTTGGAGAATGGGTTTTAAGTTAATTTTTATTTCATCCTTTGTTTACATGTTTATTTATACAAGAGTTATGTGTTGTATCTTTACCTTGATTCAGATTGTGCAACCTTAATATTTTATTTATAGATTGCAACCCCAAGAGCTCGAAATGAAATAGATTCTTCATTATACTTCTTCCATTGTAAACCCTAGTTCACCTTCAACATCACCTAGTAGGGTTTGGGTTAACTCATACAATTCTACTCTCTTGGAGACATATCACACAAGGCCCTCTTAGTTGGTGGTTCTTTGACTCCATTTTCCCTTGATTGGATTGGCACTCATCCTTGGAGTGATCTATTTTGTTCTCCCCTCACCTCTTTTGTCTCCTATACTACAAAAGGACAAATGTCTTGCTAGAGATACTCTTAATACCGCATTGTACATCATTGGTAATGCTATCTTAGGGAATCCCCTCTTGAGTGTGGGAAGAGACAACGAAGAGTCCAAAGAGGTTGTTGTGGTGAGATTGACCTTCCCTCTTGCATTTCCCTTGGGATATATTTGCTTCTCTTGGACTTTATGCACACATGCTAGTTTGGGAGATAATTGTGTTATAGCATAGAATGTAATATTGCATGTCATCACACTTTTCATTGCACGAAAGTAGCAAGTTGCTCTACAACCCAGTTTTGGGGAGATGAGTTGCTAACATAATATAAAAAAACAAAAATTATATATAAAAAAATCATGTTGACCTAAATTGAAAACTAAAAAATCATGTCCTAAACTAAAAAGAAATGTTTGAAAAAGTTTTGATTTCCCAACCCGGTTTCAAGTTTGGTTTCTAGCATGAAGTTTAATGCCCATACCCCATCATAGCAAAATCACTTTGCTTCGATAAAAACATGAAATTTCTTGAAACACATGGAAAAGGTTTCAACTTTTAACAACTCAGAAATTTATGACAACCGTACACATTCAAACTCAGAAAATTTTACGACAGCCACACAAACAAAAATAACTCAGTGAGTTTTGACCAAAATGGTCCAGGATAAAACCCTGAAGGGAAAACGTGTTGAGAGAGAGAAATTTTATTATTTCAGGAAAACTAAGAAAAATTTATAGTAGTACTTATCTCAACCAATTTCATCTGGAAATTTGTGCCAAACAATCATTGTATGACCTGCTGAAAATTTCCAGAACTTGTCTCGAAGTTTGTGCCCACAAAAACAACAGTACGACCTCACACTTGTGGCCTTGATTTCTATGCAAACTCAGTCTTAAATTCTGTCCCAGTTGTTTCCTCGATTTTTGTGCATAACAAAGGCATTAATTACACCCTGTCAACCTTTAAAATCATGCCCAAATAGGTTGTATATCCTCCACACATGTGCCTCTATTTATGTGCAAATGTACAAGTTGGTATAGCATGGCTTGTATTGATTTCTGTGCAATTATTACAGCTGTACATTGCCTTGAAATTTGTGTTGTACTTCATTGTACTTGTCTTGGGATTCATGCCATTTGCAAAATCTTGGGATTTTTGCCGGTTTCTCTCTCTCCCTCTCTAGGTTGAATTCTCTTAAAACCCTTCTCTTCTCTCTTTCTCTCCAAATCTCCTAGATCACAGTGAATGTCTTCTCATGCATTTTTCCTAGTTTTGTTTGAGGTAACCACCTCCATCAAATCAATGTCCATGATTAAAAGTTGGCTAGATGAGATCTATGGCCCACATTAATTACTCAATACTTTTCTCTTTAAATGAATTAAAAGAACATCATTTAAATATTAATGAGTAATTAAATACTTCACCTACTTTTCATAATATCATAAAGGTAAATTTAATTTTTATAACTCAAACCACTTTATAAAGTGACTTTATGAAATATAAAGTACATAGCGCTTTATAAAGTACTAGGGACAACTTTTAAAATGTCCTTGTCCACCCCAAGGCATCACAGAGTGAACAACATTTCCTTGTACCTTTTCAACACTCCCTCCTATTGAGGAAAGTGTTCTTCACCACCCTTAACTTATCTCTAAAATGAATATGCTTTACTCTTCCCAAAGGCTTCATGAGAATATCAACCACCTGCTCCTCAGTCGATATGTATTGTAGCTACATAACACCCCTCTAAACATAGTCTCTATTGAAGTGATACCTGATCTCAATATGCTTTGGCCTGATGCAACTCTGATTGTCATAGTATATAATCATAGGCCTCAGTAACTAATCAAACAAGTCAAACAACAACTTGCAAAGCCATAGTGCCTTGCAACTATCCTGACTGGCTGCCATATACTTGACCTATGCAAAACTCAAAGCAACGAACTTTTGCTTTCTGCTGAACCATGACACAACTGTCGAGCCCAAATTGAAGCAACAACTGGAAGTGATTTCTCGGTCCGATGCACTGCTTTCCCAATCCGAATCTGTGAAGCTAATCAAACCCCCACTCCATTTGATCTCTTGTAGTCCATACCATAGTCTACTATCCCAACAAGGTACCTCAACACATGTTTTGTGGCTATCACATGCACTCTCCTAGGTTCCATCATGAACTGGCTGAGAGTGTTCACCACAAAACATATATTTAGTCTGGTGTTAACTAGATACATTAATGACCCTATGAGCATATGGTATAAGGTAGGATCAACCAACTCTCCCTCAAAAGCATGAAGCTTCTTCCAGTTGGTGATCATGGGTGTGGACATCGGTTTGCAACCATCCATCCGAAATCTCTTCAGAACATTAGTTGCATATTTTTCTTGCCCAGGAAAACATGTCCATCCTCTTGCCAAATATCCATACCCAAATAATAATGCATCATCCCAAGATCAGTCATCTCAAACTTTGAAGCAAGATCTCTCTTGCAAGCTGCAATCAGGTGCACCTCCCCTGTGATAAACAAGTCATCAACATACAGCAGAAAAATGAGTGGATCACCTCCAACCACAATGAAGTATAGGCTAAGACCAACCTCACTCTTATAAAACCTAATCGACAGTAAGTATGAGCCAATCCTCGAATACCAAGCTTGTTTCAACCCATACAAGGTATTTTTCATCTTGCACACATGAGAATCTCTCCCATGAACCTCAAAGCCCTATGGATACTCCAAATACGCCTCCTCCTATAGAAGACCATTGAGAAATGCGGTCTTCACATCCATCTGGTGGATCTTCCAGCCCATCTCTACAACTATGAAAATCACTAATCTGATCGAGGAATATCTAGCAACTAGCGCAAAGGTCTCGTCATAATCAACTCCCTCTACCTGTGAGAACCCATGCGCCACAAAGCGAGCTTTGTGCTTCTCAATGCTATTATCCGTAGAATGATTTATCTTCTACAACCACTTGGAAGTCACCACTGACTTTCCCTCGGGTCTTGGAACAACCTCCCACAATACATTCTTTATGATGGAATTGTACTCTTCCATCATGGCATCTCTCCAAACTTGATGTGCAAATGCCTCATCAAATGTAGAAGGCTCCGACTCATGCAAGCTAGTCACCACTGCCATGTAATTGGAAAATATCTCTAGTGCCTTTCTCTCTCTAACCTCCCTCCTGGGTGGCCCCACAGACTCCTCAACATCCTTCACAATATCCTTAAGGAAACTTGGCTTTCTCTTATTGGTAGTAGCTTCCTATGGAGGGCCCTCCTCAACATTCTCATTTGACGATGGTCTCCCTAAATAAGTACCAAAGGTATGATATCCTGGGCTTGGTGAACCTAAACTTGAACCTGAAACAAGTGAACTCGAATCATGTGGAGATGAAACTTGTGAACCTATAATCTGAGAAGTTGTCCCTGTACTAGAAGTCCCTATAGATTGAGTGCTTGAAACTAATGATCCTAACACCTATGGACTAGTCAAAACTAAGGCATGTGACCTTGTACTCTGACTAACTAAACTTTAAGATGTCACCTGCGAAGTAGTAACCTGCTGCTCCTCCATCTCTAACTTTCGAGACTTTCTAAAGGATCGTTCCTCCTCACTACAAATTTCATCTATGTAGGAGGGTATATGCGGAAGGCCTTTGAAGTCTCATCATATCCAACAAAGATTCCTTTCTCCACAATACCTCCAACTTTGTCCTCTTCTTAGAAGGGACATGTGAATATGTAAGGAATCCAAAAATGAAGAAGTGGCCTATCACAAGCTTCTTCCAAGTGAACATCTCCTTAGGATTTTTACACCCAATGCATGGTGTGGACTCCTGTTTTAGACATAAACAACAATGCTACAAGCCTCAACCCATAGAAAGAAAGGAAGACTTTGATCATTTAGCATGGCTTGAGTTGCTCCCACTATCGCTCGGTTCTTTCTTTCAGCAACTCCATTTTGGCATGGAGTGTAAGGAACTATCAGCTACCTCTTTATCCCCTCCTATCTGCAATACTCATCAAACTCCTTGGAGGTATACTCACCCCCATTGTCCGATATGAGTACTCTGATCCTCCTCCCTATTTGGTTCTCCATAAGAGCTTTGAACTCTTGCAACCTCTTTAAGACTTCTTATGACTTCTTTCTCCTCAGGAAGTAGATCCAGTTCTTCCTGGAATAGTCGTCAATGAAAGTGACTTATTACTCAAAACTAGTCAAAGAGGAAGATGACATAGGACCACATAAGTCTGAATGAATCAAGTCAAGCACTCCCTATGATCTATTGTCATTGCTTGAAAAAGCAATCTTGGTGTACTTTTCCAAAGCACACCCTCTGCAAACAACACTCTGCTTTGTGTTGAACTTCGGTAAAAATGTAGTCATATCCCTCAACATCCTCAAAGCTGAATGATGTAGATGGGCCATCATATTGTATCACAACTCACACAACTCACTGTTTTTGCTAGTATGTTCCAGTGCATGATGAGGTTGGAAGATAAGCTTGTACAGTTTCCCACATCTAACTCCAATGGCATATGAAGCAGATGGTCCTGCTGCCTTGGGAAAGACACAAACTTTCCCATCTAGGAAATATTAGATCTACCCAAAAATATCAATGTTGTCCGCCGATTGCACACCAACACCAAAAATCTAATGAAATTTGTCTCCTCACTTAGGAAAGTGGGAGAGGTGTGACCATGGGGGCAAGCACAGAGCTAGGTATTGTCACCTACTCCTAGCTCCTCAGTTTAGGCTAACTCCTAACGAAGCCAAGGGGGGTAGTCCCTAACAAAGAGTTTTCTAAGGCTCAAGTTGTTAATGTGTTTTTTAAAAGGTTGCAGATGACGATGGATGTTATTTAGGAGTTATTATGATTAGAAGTGTTTATTTATTATGAGTATGACACTTAATCAAAAGCAATTCACGTTGCTAGCAAGAGATTTAAACGATGAGTAATGATTCCAGACTTTAATTATGCATTAAGAGAAAGAAATTATAATAAACCACAGACCATTGATCAAAATAAGATAATGATGCAGATTAAAAAGGATCAGTGCCTTATGGAGTAAATAATACTGAAATGCGCAAGAAAATTAAACACAAGTCTAGAAATCAAACTAGTGAGTATTAGATTGTACGAATGCTATTGGTAGGTTTTAAGAATTTTATGTACTCTTGATTAAGGTGTCAACAAAGGTTTGTCAAAATTCGAGAGAATATTCTAAGTTCACTCCATTGAAGAAATGTCGGGCCCGCCCAGTAACCCAAGCTAGTATCGGGAAGATTGACCAGCTAGCTGAGAAGCTTAGACAATGGGATTCTGACGCCTCTACTAGGAATTACTTTGGAAAATTCCCTACAACGCCGATGCATTGGTTACGGGGTGTTAAATTTTATTAAGTTATTCTTGCAAGATTAAAGATCCAGTGCCGTTTCTGGGTACTCCAATCTGAGATCGGCCAGAGCATACTCCGGCAAGGAGAGAACAAAGTTAATTAATTAGGGGGTGTGTGTTGCAAGTTTTATTAAATTAATTAATTAGGACTGTCCGACAAAGAGCACTCTTGAACCCATCTTATGACAGTGGTTCAAGAGACTTAGCTAATCTAAGATGCCTAATGTAGGGGTATGCAGTTCTATGAATGCTCTCCGATAAAGAGTGCTCTTGACTTGTGTTACTGCAAGTTCAAGAGTCTTACTTAGATTGTTAAACTTAAAAAGAAATAAAACATAAACAATCTAACTACCCAAGAGTCTCTTTCAGGCTTTTTAGGGCCCTAATCGAGAAAGCAAGGGGGTAAGTATAAATCAAGAACTTATTCAATATTTAATCAAACAGTCAAATCAATACTTTTACTTCATTTTCAAAAAAAAATAATGAATTAATCAAAACATGAACTACTTGATTATGATTAAGCAACTTATCCTACCCTATTCTACCATTAGCAATTTAAAACTAAAAATGAAAAGTATGACAATGAGACGATACAGGCTTCCCCCAAATGGGGGAAGAAGGGTGTGGGAGCTGTAATCCCACTCGCTTTTGATTAATTTTACAATTTTTGATGACTTGTTCTTTGCCTTTTCCTAAAAGAACAGGGAGAGAAAGGGATGGAGAGAAGAGGGAAAATTGTGTTTTTTTTGTCCTTGCTTGCTCCCTTGCTTGCTTAAGGCCTTTGGGATTTTCTCGATTCTTCCTGCAAATAAGATCTTTAAACAGTTCAAACGTTATGCATTAATCAAAATTTTAAAGACAAAAAACTACAAACTAGACTCTGAAAGAGGGGTAAAAACCAACGATGAAAGAGGAGGAAAGAGAGAGGAGAAAAACCAAGAAAAAGGGAGAGAGTAAAGGTAAAAAGAGGGTTGTCCCAAAGGTGAAAAATATTTCTTTCCAATAGTAAAAGAGGGCAGCGAACTAAGTGAAAATAAGGCTGTCCAAAAAGAAGAAAAAGAGGGCTGTCCAAAGCTAGAAAAAGGGGTGAAAACTAAGGAAAAAGAGGGCTGTCCAAAGGGAAGAAAGAGGGCTACAAAATAACATGGAAAGAGGGAAGCGAAGAAGAAGAAGGAAAGGCAAGCCAAACAAGGCAATGGGAAGGAAGCCTAATGATTGAAAAAAGTAAACTAGGGACTCCTAAGTAACCAGTAACCAAAAGAACATTATATTGTGGATGGAACACAAGAGAGAGAGAGTTACTCCTAGCTTTCTTTTTGAAGCAAAAGATGACGAACCCTGTAGGTCCTGTAATTAAAAAAGTTAAATTCAAATGGTTGTTTTGAAGCATGGGATAGAAGCAGCTGAGCTCACACCCTTCTACAATCTGTGAAGCCTGAATCACATCAAAACTTAAAACAAGAAGTGAGATAAAATATATGCTATTATGTTAGGCAAATCAAATCAAGATCAACATTTTGTATTACTTACTACTCATTTCCATCAAAATATCGATTTACTTTGCATAAATAACCAAATTGAAACTACAAATGGCTATTCTACTGTGCCAACAATGGCCTTCTTGAGCTAGAAAAATATTTAATCACATACAAGTATTTTAAAAGAGATGAGTTAGAGATAATATCACCTCAACCATGAGGAATCCAGCACAATCAAAAGCCCATAGACCTCCAAAGTTGAATATCTTTATTAACAAAGCCAAAGCAAAATGATTGATACAATTTTCTCAGAGTAACTTTAACACAAAAGTTTCATCCCAATAGAGCTAAAGAAGCCTCTATTTATACAATGAAAGAAGAACCCAAAACCCTAAAACTAGAAAACCAGACCTAACCGGCTAGGCACACCATTGAAAGACCAGACCTGAAGAAGATGAGATGGGAGTGAGGGGAGGCCTCCACCTAGGCATAAATGTGAAGTTTCAAGCTCCAAAAAACATTCCTAATTCCCCCTTCTTCATCCCCCTTTCTCCGGATTGCATTGAAGGCCTTCCAAGATCATAAAAAAATCCCAACATCAAAGGCATTATAAAAATTAATAAAGAGCAAGTGGGACAAAGGCTCCCACACCCCACTTCCCCTATTTGGGGGAAGCCTGTATCATCCATTTTTTCATGTTTGCAATTTTCTTTGTTTTATGCTTGTAGAATAATTAGTTAGAATAGAATAGGAAAGGTTAGTTTCAATTTCTAAAAAGTTTGTTTTTTGTTTTCATAAAAGTCAAAAAAGAAAAAGCTTATTGTTTTTTTTGTTTAACTTCATTTTAGAGTTTTCTTTCATTTGATGTAAATTGAAAAAGTAAAAAGGAACTAAAATCTCTTAAATCTCACCGTTAGGTGGATCAAGAGTGCTCTCTGTCGGAGGGTTTGTGGTTATCATTTATTTCATGCATTTTTTGCTCTTTAACTTTTTTAATTTAATTCTAAGTCCCTTGAACTTGCCAAAATCCAAGTCAAGAGCACTCTCTGTCGGAGAGCATAATCGTCTTGCATCATCATTGCATTTAGGAATATAGAGTAACTAAGATTCTTGAACTTTTGTCATAAGACAAAGTCAAGAGCACTCTTTGTCGGAGAGTTTAATTGTGTTTTAATAAAATTTGCAACTCACATCCTCCCCTTAATTAATTTACTTGGTTTCTATCCTTCACCTAGTATGCTTTGCCGACTTTCATAGTTGGGCTCGTACTCAAAACGGTGAGCGGATTTGATAATTTCTCAAGTAACAACGTACTAAAATTTTACCCCCATAACCAACGCACCGACATTGCCAAAAGTATTCAAAGTCAGTCTTAGTAAAGGCGTCGGAACTCCCCATTGTCTTAGAGTCTCTGCTAGCTGGTCAATCCGCAGGATACCAACCTGGGATACTGGAGGGGCCGACATGTCTTGAACGAAATAACTTGGAACTCTTTCCCGGTTGGTCTTTTGATACCTTTTGATGAGCCATAATAAACAAGACCACTAAAACACTTTAAAATAAACCAAGAACAATCGCAAAACACTTTCACTAGCACTATTTTGAGACTTGTTTTTTTCAATCTTCCCAAGCATCTCAAACATTTGACTCCATAAGGCACTGGTCTGTTTTAAAATATTATGCATTATTATTGATCTGGGCCATTTTTCCTTTGGTTTTTTCAAGTAAGATCTTTATCTATGAATGTTATCTTGTTTTCATGAACTCTCATTATATTGTTTATCTTTTAATCTGGTGATAGCAATGTGGATTGCTTTTTGTCTTGTGTTTATTTTTCAGTTATAAGAATTGCAATCTTCATTCACCATAACAAACTTCTAATAAACACCCGTCCGCATCACTTTCGTAAAATTTACTTAAACACGTTGAGCCTTAGAAACTCTTTGTTAGGGACCACCCCCTTGGCTTCGTTAGGAGTTAGCCTAAACAGAGGAGCTAGGAGTAGGTGACAGTACCTGGCTCTGTGCTTGCCCCCAACGTCACACCTCTCCCACTTTCTCAAGAGAGGAGACAGCTTTTGGAAGATTTCTGCTGCTGGTGTGCAATTGGTGGACAACAGGTTTCAAACCCTAGTAACTGAAATTTCCAGATCTAACTGGAAAAGATCAGTACTATCCAAAATAATAGTTTGCTCAAAAATATCAGATCTTCCCAAAAATATTAGATCTGCCCAAAAGTATCATATCTGTCCAAAAATATTAGATTTGCCCAAAAACATCAGATCTATGCAAAAATATCAGATCTATCCAAAAATATCAGATCTACCCAAAATCATAGATCTGCCCAAAATGGAAAGAAGACTGCCTGTAAAGAAGGTGGTTTCCTGGATCTGAATTGTGGTTTCCCATATCTGGAGAATGGTTCCCTGAATATGAAGATATGAAGGTGGTTTCCCTGGATCTGAACTTGGCTTCCCATATCTAAAGATGGTTTCCCTAGATTTGAAGAATGGTTTCCCGGATCTGAAGATCCGAAGGTGGCTGCCCTAGATCTGAACTTGGCTGCCCAGATCTGAAGATGGCTGCCCTAGATCTGAACTTGGATGAAGATGAGGGTTTGGTAAAACCCTTAATACATAAAAGATAAGAAACCCTAGCTTAGGGTTTGTCTTCAATGGAGGATGATGATGCCCTAGCTATACTCATCCATGCTAGGGCGCAATCACATAATCTTGTTTCTTCAACCTTGAGCAATTGCACCTATGAGAGAAAGTGTGTGGAATAATGAATTGACTTGATCTTCTTTTATAGCCTTTAGTCAGCTATAAGTGGACCAAAATTATTCTTTCTCTAATTTCACTTTTACCTTCTTACCAAAAAGGTAAGTATTTTTGAATTTTACCAAAAGTCCTTATTTATCTTTGAATTTCACCCGTGGTCCTTTTTCTTTGGTCCAAAAGTCCTTATGTATTTTTTACTTTTGACTATAGCCTTTTTCCAAGTGTCCCTGTGGTCATTACTTTTTGTCCTTTTAACTCCAAAATTACATCATCATAAACCAAGAGAGTTACTAATGCTTTTATCTCACACTCTGTGTGACACCTAGATCTGGTACTAGGATAACTTAACCAAGGGTAGCTAATCCTTGGAGAAGTACACAAAGCCCATAGATCACGGATTAGAGTGTCACACATGCCTAGACCCAATCTAGGGCTTACAGTGATTTCCTGGTAATAGACCAGGTGCCTTAGCCATGGGATGCATAATTTCACCCTAGGTCAAATACTTGGTAACAAACCAAGTGCCTCCATTCTCCCAGAGAATGGCTACTCAGAACTAAGTTGAGTCTACTAGTATTAGACTGGTCCACATCATGGTCTCGGATCAGATGTCTACCATTCACCAAAATGGTCACTCAACAGTGGGTTGAGTCTACCCAGGGAAGAGTTGGGTCTATATCATGGTCCCAAACTAGATATCTACCATTCAATAGAATGGTCACTCAACACTGGGTTGAGTCTTCACCATGGCCCCGGACCAAGTGGTCCCATTCTCCTAAGAGAATGGCTCTCGATGCTACTTAGAAAAATCAACATTCTTCATCTCAGGGACATACAAGACATCCGTCAGTGTCATGGAATCCCTCTCAAAAATGGCAGTCGCATGTCCAACTGCTCTCACCACTGTATCATCACCCAACACCATCTCCAAATCCAAGCTTGTCTCAGTCATCTTGGTGAACATGTATCGAACACCTGTCATATGGCTCGAAGCCTAACTGTCAATATACCACGTGGAAGGAGTGGTGGATGCACTCAATGAATTCCCAACTATGATAGAATGCTCCATCTGGTCCTCCATGTCATTATTGGTGATAGATGATTCTCTCTCTATACAACCACCAACAAAGAGAGAAAACTATCTCAAATCTCGCAGGATACTCATCGATCTCCATTGCTATTGCGAACTGTTGTTTCTTCTTCTTCTTGTTCGGACACTTCCCAGCATAGTGCCCAAACTTTTGACAAGAAAACCATTTCACTTTGCTCATGTCCTTCTGCTCACATGTCTACTGCTTGCTCCCACCCTTAGGACCTTTCTTGGACTTCTTCTTCTTACCCTTCATTGCTAAACCCATATTCTCCTCTTCATCTTTGTTGTGATATGTACTCCCCTATACATACCCTTTATGGGTCTCCTCTTGTATGAAATCGTCCCAAAGACGATCCCATGTGGGAATATGTTCACGAGAAACCACTGACTCCACAAATACATTCCATGGATTTTCCATGCCATTCAGAGTTGTGCGAACCAACTCAGCATAAAAAACTCTCTCCCTCACTGCTCCAAGCTCATATTGAACCTATATAATCCTAGTAAGGTAAGAAACCATGTTCTCCCCCTTGTTCATCTAAGTACTCTTCAGTTTCTCCCTTAACACCATTTTCCAATTTTGAATGGAACTATGGTATAAGTTGGTCAAAGTTGTCCACATCTAATGAGCATAGTCTTTCCCATGATATATATGTGGTATAACATAGTCTTTTATGGCATCGAGTATGATTCTTTTTTATTTAATGTCTTGTTTGTCAAATACATCCTTATAAGCTGCAACTGTAGGAATTGTGACTGGATGAGTAGTAGTATTGTTCACAATGTCCCATAGTTCATTCTCCTGTAGTATCAACTGTAGAAATATTGAAAAAAATTCAGACTTATGTCAAACACATAGTTTACCCATATTTTAGACTTAAAACTTGTCATTAATAAAAACACCTCTCATGCATTTAAATCAATAACCCAACATGCTGAAATATTGAAACTAAGTTTGTAGCAGCGGAAAAATCACATAAAAAAATAGACTGATAAACCTATAAACAACAGAAATTTGGTCAATGTGACCTTGGAAAAATCCCACAATGAGGAAAACCAGTCCAAGAGAAATTTTATTGCAGCATTTATCAGGCAGAAAATTAATTTATAGCAACATTTATTTCAACATTAATGATTACCAAATTTTTCGATTTTCATGCCCACATCGATTTTCGTTCCCACCTTAAATTTTGTGCCCACCTTGAATTATGTGCCCACTTCAATTTTTTAGGCCACCTTGAATTCTGTGCCCTCCTCGATTTCTGTGCCCAGCTGACTATACGAACTGTACAGACTAGTACGGACTATACGGATTTCTATGACCATAATTTTTTTCTCTTCTCAAAAAATGTGCCTAGAATTTTTTTCTTTAAATTTGTGCCACTGTTGTACCTTACAGATTGTATAGAATAGTACAACTCAACAAAAATAAATGCCTTGGGAAACTACCCAGGTCCTTGGGATTCGTGCCCTCTTGAGAAAAAAAATTCTCCTTGGGATTTGTGCCCACTTGAGAAAAATGCCAACTTCCTCTCTCTCTACAAATAACCCAGCCAAATTCTCGCTCTTGGAAATGGTTTCCTTCAACTTGTCTTGCACACTACCCTAGGCTCTCTATTATAACTTGAGAGTGACTTTTCACCTCCCCCATTCCCTAAATCCAAAGGCCAAGATTAAATCTTGCCTTTTCAAGATTAGGGGTTGAGAAACGTTCGCCCTAAAAGCGGTTACATTTAATTTTAATAAAGTCACATTTACTTTATGAAACAAGTGGACTTTATCTCATAAAGTCACTTTATAAAATTAAAACAAGGGACTACTTTATAAAAAGTCCCATTTACATAAGGTTCACTTTAAACTTTATAAAACAACATTACAAAGTAAAGCAGCCTAGATAGTGCATGATCAATTCCACATACAAGACAAAAACATGCAGAGTGCCTCCAGAGCTAAATCTCTAACACTCCCTCTTAGCGAGGAAGGTAGTCACTGTTGGTTTATCCCACAATACTGAGAGAGGGGGGGGTGAATCAGTATTGACCTTTTTAAACTAAAACACAAAATAATCAACAATTATGACACAGATTTTATGGTGGAAACCTCAAAGAGAAAACCACCAACTCATACTCATTAATAAGATGAATTTACAAAATTGTTTATCTGCTACAACAAAAAGGATGCAAGACACACCCTAGGTTTTGCCTGCAGCTACAGACTAGGATGCTACAACACCCCTTATGGTTTTCTACCTGTTTTAACAGACAAGGATGCTACGCACCATGTTCTCCAACTATGACTGAAAGGAGGCTTCGACCCCCCTGCAGACCTGCGGTCTTCCCTAGCACTGCCCTGCCACCCTAATCTGATTTTACTCAAACTGTGGGATAGCTGTAAACTATTCACTATGGACTCTATTAAACTTATTAACAAAGACACCTAATTTAGAACACAAAAATCCATTTAAATACCTAGTACCTTCATCGTTTCAACGCAATGCTTCATTGCTGCGTCTTTTCGATTTGGGTCATGATTGTTTGTTTTACAAACACACCCAAATAACTCTTACCTCTTCAATTCATCGCATTACTTCACCAAATGTTAACATTTCATTTCTCCCTCAGCCTCAAATCTCAATTTCGTAGCTCTAGTTTATCGTTTTTTGATATTTTCGCAATGTAGAAACTCTTTTTGCAATGATATTTACCAGTTTTAATTAGAGGCATTGACCCTACTGTCAAGTACGATCTGGATCGTGGATCTGTTCTACAGATTTCCTCCTTGAAATCCTCTTTCCGCATTGAAAATTACCTCACAACTATTTCTGACCGTTGATCTTCGTTGAGCGTTTTCCTGACCGTTGATCTTTAGTTTGTGGGATGCGGAATCTCAATCATCCTTTTTATCCTTTCCGCGATCATCTTTCCATAGCACCAATTCCGCACCGTCGATTTAGCGGAACTTATGTCAGGCGTCTAATCTCTTCATATTGCAGGATGCAAGATGCAGGATTTCGAATTGCCACAATATCTCTTCCGCACCATCGATCTTTTGCGGAGTCATTTCTGACTGTTGATCAAGCAGATTGCGGGATGCGGAATCACGCTTTCCGATTTTTGGACTTCCGCAATTTCCTTTCCACGATCCTCTAAAAATTCTCCCCCTTTGACAACAATGACAAAGGAACCTTTCTGTCTGACAGCTCCCCCTGTCAACATTTCTTCCCTTGAGATTGAGATTTCTCCTCTTAGTACTTTTGTAACAGTATTACTCCCATTTTCTGTCTAAGACGCTCAAAGGCTTCCTTAGGTAGTGGTTTGGTAAAAATGTCAACAATCTGTTCTTTTGTGTCAATGCATTCTAATTTGACAGCTTTTTGAGATACTTGTTCTCTCAGATAGTGATACTTGATTGGTATATGTTTTGTCTTAGAATGCATAATAGGATTTTTAGACATATTTATAGCACTAGTGTTATCACAGTTGATCACTATTGGATGTTCATATTTTACCAGTAGATATTCTAGGGTTTGTCTCATCCAAATAACCTGAGTGCAACATGAGGCAACAACAATATATTCTGCTTCTGCTGTAGAGAGTGAAATGGAGGATTGTTTTTTAATTAACCATGATACTAAACAACTTCCCAGAAAAAATGTTGCTCCACTAGTACTTTTCAATCGTCAACACTGCTTGCCCAATATGCATCAGTAAATGCTTTCAAGGTAAAGTCTTATCCTTTTGGATACCATAAACCATAATCCATGGTACCTTTTAGATATCTAAAAATCCTCTTTACAACTGTTACATGTGTTTCTTTGGGAGTTGACTAGAATCTAGCCACTAATCCAACAACTTGCATCACATCTGGTCTTGTGGCTGTCACATATAGTAGACTGCCAATCATGGATCTAAACATGGTAGGATACACTTCTAGAGATTCATCATCCTTACTTAACTTGCACCTGGTGATCATTGGAGTACCCACAAGTTTGGAATATTCCATTTTAAACTTTTTCAACATATCTTTGATGTACTTTGAGAGATGAAAATTCTTTCCTTTGTTTGGTGAACTTGTAATCCTAGAAAGAAAGTTAATTCCCCCAACAATGACATTTCAAATTCTTTCTTCATTTTGGAGGCAAAATCTACACTTAGGATTTGAAGATTGCTTCCAAATATGATATCGTCCACATAAACAACAACAATGATCATGTTTTCATCTTCGATCTTTAGGTAAAGATTACTTTCAATGGCTCCTCTTTTAAAACCTTGTTGTTTTAAGTAGTTGTCTAGTCTTGAAAACTATGCTCTTGGAGCTTGTATGAGACCATAGAGAGCCTTCTTTAGTTTATAGACATAGTCATTGTTCTCTGACAAGAGAAACCCTTCAAGTTGTTCAATATATACTTCTTCTTCTAATTTTCCATTTAGGAATGAGCTACAGGAGCATAAGTTTCTTCAAAATCAATACCTTCCACTTGGGCATACCCCTTACACACCAATATTTCTTTGTTTCTTATTACTTGACCATCTTGATTGAATTTGTTTTTAAAAATCCATTTGGTTCCTACAATGTTCTTATCTTTAGGTCTTGGAACAAGTTCCCAAATCTCATTTTTCTCAATCTGATCCAGTTCTTCATTCATGGCTTTGATCCATTCATCAATTTTGTTGGCTTCTATAAAGTTCTTGGGTTCTATTATTGATAGTAGGGCTTGTTCAACACCTGGTAGTTGTCTTCTTGTTTTGACCCCAGCATTTTTATCCCCCGTGATCTGTGATTCTAGATGGTCTTTTTGTATCCTTCTAGATGGAGGTTTAGTGTCAAGTTTAGAAGAATCTTCTTCATCTTCTTGTGTATCTTCCTCCTCTTTGTCTTTTTCTTTGTTATGAATAATCTTGTCTTTTTGCAATTCTTCAGTATTGTCATCCCATGAATTAATATTCCCTAGGTCTTCATCTTTCCTTCTTTTTACATCATCTACTTTTACATCAAACTTCCCTCAATTTTATATAGCCTTTTATTGAAACATCTATATGCCTTTTTGGTGGATGAATATCCTAGAAAGATCCCTTCATCAGTCCTAGAGTCAAATTTCCCAAGGTCATCCTCGTTTCTTTTGATGTAACATTTACTGCCAAACAATTTAAAATATTTGACTGATGCTGGTCTTCCAAACCATAATTCATAGGGAGTCTTATCTTTCTTTACTCTGAGTTGTGCTCTGTTAAGTGTGTAGAAAGCTGTATATACAACTTCTCTCCAAAAATAATCTGATAATTTTGCTTCATTAAGCATTGTTCTCGGAGCTTTTTGGATTGTTTTGTTTTTTCTTTCAACAACCCCATTCTACTGTGGAGTTTTTGCAGCTGAAAACTGTCTCTTAATTCCATGATTTTCACAGAATTCATTGAATTCATTTGAAGTAAATTCTCCCCCATTATCTGATCTCAGACACTTGAGTTTCACACCGGACTCATTTTCAACCATTGCTTTGAAGATCTTAAATTTTTCAAAAGCTTCTGATTTTTCTTTGAGAAAGGCTACTGATCCAGAGGATTATTCACCTTTAATTTACACTGATCCAATATGGTACAATGGTATTTAATCTATGGTTCAAAGAACATACCACATGTTTTAACACACAGATTTAGCTATGACATAGATTGAGCTGTGACATAGATTGAGCTACGACACAGATTGAGCTATGACACAGATTGAGCTGTGACACAGATTGAGCTGTGACACAGATTGAGTTGTGACACAGATTGAGCTGTGACACAGATTTAGTTGTGACAGACTTAGCTGTGACGCAGATTTAGCTGCGACACAAATTGAGTTGTGACACAAATGTAGCTGCGACAGAATTTTCACACTGTTGTGACAGACTTAGCTGTGACACAGATTTAGCTATGACAGACTTAGCTATGACACGGATTTAGCTGCGACACAAATTGAGCTGCGACAGACTTTTTACACTGCTATGACAGACATAGCTATGACATAGATTTAGCTATAACAGACTTAGCTATGACATAGATTTAGCTGCGACACAAATTGAGCCGCGACACAAATGTAGCTGCGACAGAATTTTTACACTGCTGTGACAGACATAGCTATGACACAGATTTAGCTGTGACAGACTTGCTGCGACATCGCAAAGTTAGTGGTGACATCAAACGGTTACGTTACGTGTGATGCTATGGTATGGTGCAACATATGTGTGTAACGGTCATTGCAACGTGTTGTGAGTCAACATGTGTGCATGGAGTTGGTTGCAACGTTTCGGGAATATGGAACGCCGTGGTATCATAAAGCTTGACATCGTTTTGGCCGAATTGCATGGTTCAGCTTAGCATGGTTGTAACAATAATAATAATAAAAAATAACAGCAAAGATGAGGGAATCGAATCGATTACTTATCCCTCCCGCTAAACTCTTAAATAGAGGAGGCTGGCCATTGAGAAGGGGACGGATTGTTTTTGGAGCGCAGATTATTGTTTCTCTGTTATGAGAAGCTTAGAGATCATTTTTGCTGCGAAGTGTCCAGATACTGTGCTGTAGAAGTCGACATTCTCTGTTATATTTTAGCTTTCTTTATCTTTGAATGCTGATTGTAATTTCGAGAGAAAGGTCTTAAAGATTTTGTACAGCATTCTGTTTACAGTTTGCTGAAGTTGTTTCCAAAACCATTTTGTACCATTTTTAAAAGATTAATTGGATTGGTACCCATTGGAGAGGGACCCGGAGACGTAGCCCAGTGGAGGGGTTGAACTCCGTTATCAACTTCTGTTTGTGACGCTCTGATTCTGTGCTTCTTTATATCTGTTTATCAGTTCATTTTCCATCTATTTTCAGTATTTAATTTCTGTTAATGCAGTTCCATTTAATTAACCTGCTGAACGCATTCTTTTAACACAAACTTTTAATGCACACAAGTTGAGGTCCGATGGATCATATTTAGTATCAGAGCTGGTTGACTGTTGTGCAAGTTTGTGAATGCTTACCAGGTCCAGGTTAAAGCGTGGTGAAGGAGAATTAGTTGAAGAAGATCCTGAGATTGGCTCTAGGAGTACATTCTCAAGAACCATGGCTTCTCCACAAGGGGAAGAAGAGGGACATACTGAACAGGAAAAACCTGTCATTTCTGAAACAGAGTTTGTGGAGGCTTTTATGAGTATGAAAGCCATGCTAGAAATTCTACTCAATGAGCAAGAAGAGAGGAAGAAAAAAGAAGAGGGATATTCATCCAGAGATGCAGAAGTGAAGCCTGAAGAAAAGGGTAAAGGAGTAGGAGGTGATGGTGATCCTCCTAACACTAATCAGACTTTTTCTTCTTCTCATAATGCAAGTCCTAATATGCCTATTTCAAATTGGATGTCAAATTTGAATTACCTATTTATAATGGAGATGTAGATGCTGAAAAATTAGACAATTGGATCAAGTAGCTTGAGGTATATTGCAGGGTGCATGGCATTAATGATGACCCTTCCAGGATTCAATTGGCCACTTTGAGGATGAGTGGAATGGCTCTTACCTGGTGGGAGAGCAAGATTCAGCAAGATCTTCGAAAGAATGGTAAAATTATTTCAGTTTGGAATGAATTCATTGAAGTATTGAGGAATCAATTTTATCCTTTAGGTCACATGCAGCAATTAACCATGAATTGGCAAATGTTTAGACAAGCTAAAGGACAAAGCATTCAAGACTATACTCATGAATTCAGAAAGAGGGCTATTGCATTGAATGTTTCATTAGATATACAGGAAACTCTTCTTAAGTACATTGGTGGCATGCATTCTTATTTGAAGCATACTTTGTTGATGTTTAATCCCAGTAATTTGGATGATGTATGTGTTCAAGCTACCCATTTAGAAGCTAGGGGTAAGCATGCTAATGATACTTTTGCGAAGAAATCTTTTAAATTTGACAGCAAATCGAAAGGTCAAGGTAAGGGGAAAAAGAAGACGGTTACTGTTAAGAAAGAGGGTGAAAATCCTACATGTTTGCATTGTTAGAAGGGACATGATGTCTCTAAGTGTTGGAAACTTCATGCGGAGGTAAGGCCAAAGAAGTACGAAGGAAACAAAGATAAAGGGAAAGCAAAAGCTACTGCATCCGTAATTCAAGACTTGGGATCCGACTTAGGTGATGAAACAAAGGTTACAGCTGTTGGGATCCAAGGTAAGGATAAAAGTATCTCACTTGCCATTGATGCACAATCCAGTTCTAGTGCAAGTACAAGTCTGCCATCTACTTCTAAGCAAAATGATAAAGATAGAAGTGCACTGTTTCATATCCATGTCATTGCAAATCACACAAAGATTGATACATTGTTTGATAGTGGTTCACAAGTAAATCTGATATCAGAAGAAGTGGTTAAGAAATTGCATTTAGTTACTGTGCCTCATGAAAATCCCTATCCTCTAGGTTGGGTTACTAATGATACACGATTGCAAGTTACAAAGAAATGTGTATTAAAATTTGCAATTACTGAAAAGTTTAGGGATGAGGTAGAATTGGATGTAGTACCACTTGACATTTGCGGGATTGTACTTGGGAGTCCATATTTGTATGACCGGAAAGCAGTCTTTTATAGAGAGCGGAATAATTATCATCTTTTTAAAGAAGGTATGGAATATATTGTACGAGCACATAAGATAAAAACCAATCTAGTAATAGTTTCTGCAGGACAGATGAAGAAGTTGGTAAATGCTAGTAAGAATTTTGTGTTGATGATGGTTAAGATGAAAAATGATGAAGTCTCTAAATCTTTTTAGAATGTGACCCTAAGCATAAATCTGAACTGATTGACGTCATTTCTGAGTATGATGATTTGTTTCAAGATCCGAAGGGGTTACCACTGAAGAGAGAGATTCATCATGAGATACATTTGCAGCAGGATGTGCCACTCCCAAACATAGCCATGTACCGGATGTCTGTAATGTAGAACGAGGAAATCAAGAAGCAGGTTCAGGAGCTGATTGAGAAGGGGGTCATTCGGCCCAGTACTTCTCCTTGCGGCTCTCCTATAGTTTTGGTTCCAAAAAAGGATGGGTCATGGAGGATGTGTATCGACTACAGGGCCCTTAACAAAATCACCATTAAAAACAGGTATCCTCTTCCTCGTATTGATGATTTTCTTGATCAGTTGAAACATGCAATTTATTTTACAAAATTGGATCTGCGTAGTGGGTATCATCAAATCCGTGTTGCTGAAAATGATGCATGGAAAATAGCGTTTAAAACAAAACAGGGTTTGTATGAATGGCTTGTAATGCCTTTTGGGCTATGTAACGCTCTTGCTACTTTCACGTGGGTCATGAATGATGTCTTTCGTTCATTCATTGATGATTTTGTAATTGTATATCTAGATGATATCCTGGTGTTTAGCAAAACTTGGGAAGAGCATGTTGTACATGTGAAGAAAATTTTAGATGTACTAAGAAAGGAAAAGCTTTATGTAAAAATGTCCAAATGTGAATTTGCTAAAACTTCTTTAGTATATCTAGGCCATGTCATTGGTGGAGGCCACCTGCGAGTGGACCCAGCCAAGGTTGCTGTCATTGAAAACTGGCCACGGCCTAACACCGTTACTGAAATCAGAAGTTTTCTGGGTGCGGTTCAGTATTGGAGGAAATTCATTTCTGGGTTTTCTTCCATTGCTGCTCCGTAAATGCATTGACAAGTGTTAAAGAGATTTTCCAATGGGGAGGCAAGCATCAGAGAGCCTTCGACACTTTGAAGGAAAAGATTAGCACATCACCAGTTATGACATTGCCAGATTTGCAGCAGCCATTTGAGATCGAAACCGATGCCAGCGGGTTTGCCATGGGAGCAGTTTTGATGCAAGGAAGGAAGCCAGTCTGTTACCATTCAGAAACATTCTCTACTGTGGTAAGTAACTATCCGACCTATGACAAAGAATTGTATGCTTTAGTACAGAGTGTAAAGAAGTGGAAACATTATATCATGGGGAAAGAGACAGTCATACATACTGATCATCAGCCACTTCAATATTTGCAATATCAAACTAAAATACAACAAAGTAGGCATTTAAGATGGATGGGGTTCTTACAACAGTTTCATCTTGTAATCAAGTACAAAAAGGGAATTCATAATAAGGTAGTAGACATGTTATCAAGGCCTCCTACAAATGCTTCAATCATTCTTCAAAACAGTTCATTAACACATGAAAGTTATATTGAACAGTATGCAGAAGATAACGATTTTAAGAAAGTATATGCATCACTAATATATGGTAAACAGGAAGAAAACTATTATGTGCATAATCAACTCTTGTATCATCTCAGTAAACTCTGTATTCCAGAGAAAGAAAGAGTGCACGTGATCTGAGAGGCGCATAGTTCATTGGTTGCAGGACATTTTGGTGTAAGCAAAACATTGTCTGTATTGCAGAATCATTGTTATTGGCCTCAAATGCAAGAAACTGTAGATAAATATATAAGAGGTTGTGTTATGTGTGCAACAAGTAAGCCTAGCAATAGGAAATTGGGTTTGTACACTCCTCTTCCAGTTTCTTCTCGTCCTTGGGAAAGTATTTCTATGGACTTTGTAGGAGGACTACCTATGTCTACAAAAGGACATGATTACCTATATGTTTTTGTGGATAGATTCAGCAAAATGTGTATCTTGATGCCATGTAACAAGCATATCATTGCTGAACAAATAGCTCTTTTATTATTTCAAAATGTTTGGGTACATTTTGGGCTACCCATGTCTATTATATTAGATCGAGATTCCCGGTTCTTGGGAAAATTCTGGTCAAATTTATGGGAGCTTATGGATACCAAACCAAAGAAAAGTACAGCTTTTCATCCACAAACCGATGGGAAAACAGAGGTAGTGAACAGAACAGTGGTTCAGCTGCTCAGAGGATATTGTAGTAAGCATCCTAAACTTTGGGATGAGCAGTTGCAGTATATACAACATGCTTACAATCATGCAGTTCATTCTTCCACAAAAAAATCTCCTTTTGAAACTTGTTTTGGTTATCTGCCAAAAACAACGATGGACTTCTCTTTTGGAAAAGATGCAGTGGATGGACATCATGATGCAGATAAAGCTTTAAAGTTCATTCAAAGAATCCAAGCAGTGCAGCAGGCAGTTCAAGAACAGTTGGAGAAGAGCCAGGCAAAGTACAAAGTCAGGCATGACAAGCATTGAGTTGATCATCAATTTCAGGTTGGTGACAGAGTTTGGTTACATATCACCAAAGAAAGGATGAAAGGTGAAGGTAAAAAGCTTAAGCCTATCAGGTATGGTCCTTTTGAGATCTTGGAAAAGATCGGTACTAATTCTTTTCACTTGAATTTACCTCCATACATGCAAATTTATTCAGTTGTCAATGTTGAGAATCTTAAATTGTATGAGCCTCCTATGATCATGGATGAGGAAACTAACGTACAGATTCCTTCAGCTGATGATATGGCACTTGAATATATGAATGAGTTGCAGGATGATGTTATTCTTGACAGAAATGTAAGGACTTCACGAAGGGGGAATGCTGAATATCTTTGAGTGGGGCTTAAAGGAATGCATCCGAGCAAAGCAAGATGGATGGAGATTGGTAAAGTGAGGGAACTTTACCCTCACTTACTTGCAGAATAATTCAGGCTTTTGGTGGTCCAAAAGCTCTCCAATGGGGAGGAATGATCCGGAGGATTATTCACCTTTAATTTACACTGATCCAATATGGTACAATGGTATTTAATCTATGGTTCAAAGAACATAACACATGTTTTAACACACATATTTAGCTATGACACAGATTGAGCTGTGACACAGATTGAGCTATGACACAGATTGAGCTGTGACACAGATTTAGCTGTGACAAACTTAGCTGTGACGCAGATTTAGTTGCGACACAAATTGAGCTGCGACACAAATGTAGCTGCGACAGACTTTTCACACTGCTGTGACAGACTTAGCTGTGACACAGATTTAGCTGTGACAGACTTAACTGTGACACAGATTTAGCTGCAACACAAATTGAGCTGCGACACAAATGTAGCTGCGACAGACTTTTTACACTGCTATGACAGACATAGCTATGACACAGATTTAGCTGTGACAGACTTAGCTGTGACACAGATTTAGCTGCAACACAAATTGAGCTGTGACACAAATTTAGCTGCGACAGACTTTTTACACTGCTGTGACAGACATAGCTATGACACAGATTTAGCTGTGACAGACTTGCTGCAACATCGCAAAGTTAGTGGTGACATCAAATGGTTACGTTACGTGTGATGCTATGGTATGGTGCAACATATGTGCATAACGGTCATTGCAACGTGTTGTGAGTCAACATGCATGCGTGGAGTTGGTTGCAACGTTTCGGGAATATGGAATGTCGTGGTATCATAACGCTTGACATCGTTTTGGCCGAATTGCATGGTTCAACTTAGCATGGTTGTAACAATAATAATAATGAAAAAATAACCGCAGAGATGAGGGAATCGAATCGATTACTTATCCCTCCCGCTGAAATCTTAAATAGAGGAGGCTGGCCACCGAGAAGGGGACGGATTGTTTTTGGAGCGCAGAGTATCGTTTCTCTGTTATGAGAAGCTTAGAGATCATTTTTGCTGTGAAGTGTACAGATACTGTGCTGTAGAAGTCGACATTCTTTGTTATATTTTAGCTTTCTTTATCTTTGAATGCTGATTGTAATTTCGAGAGAAAGGTCTTAAATATTTTGTACAGCATTCTTTTTATAGTTGTTGAAGTTTTTTCCAGAACCATTTTGTACCATTTTTAAAAGATTAATTGGATCGGTATCCATTGGAGAGGGACCCGGAGACGTAGCCCAGTGGAGGGGGTGAACTCCGTTATCAACTTCTGTTTGTGAAGCTCTGATTCTGTGCTTCTTTATATCTGTTTATCAGTTCGTTTTCCATCTATTTTCAGTATTTAATTTCAGTTAATGCAGTTCCATTTAATTAACCTGCTGAACGCATTCTTTTAACACAAACTTTTAATGCACACAAGTTGAGGTCTGATGGATCAGCTACCCAGGTCATCCTTGTGTAATCATCAATGAGCAAGATGAAATAGTGATATCCTTGGAGACTTTTAGTTCTGGTTGGTCCACAAAGGTCTGTGTATACTATTTCCAGAGGGTGTGAGGTCATATGTTCCTTTATCTTGAAACTAGCTCTGGTTTGCTTGCCATGTTGACAATGTTTACATATTGCGTTTAGAGGAGCTACAATTTTTGGTAGATCTCTTACATCTTCTTTTGCACTTATTTTGGCAAGGTTGTTGAAACTTAGGTGTCCCAACCTTCTGTGCCACAACCAATTTTCATTTATCATTCTTAAATAGCTTTGGTTTTCATTTTCCAAGATGTATACATTGTTTGCATTTCTCATGGCAATGCCAATTATCTTCCCTGATTTCTTATTTTTTATTTCACATTTTTCTGAGTCAAAGATGCAAATGTAAACTTAATCATATGTTTGACTTAAACTGAGAAGATTAGGCTCTAGGTTTTCAACTAGCAAGACATTTTTTGCTTTGATCTTGCTATTGATAACAGTTGTTCCTTTGCCAATTATTTTGGAAGACAGACTATCTCCAAAAGTGACTTTTCCTTTATTATCCTTTAGTGTAATGAATTTGCTTGAGTCACCGTTCATATGTTTTGAGCAACCACTGTCCAAGTGCCATAGGTTTTGGCTTTCGGTTGCACATAGAGCAATCATGGAACTTTCATTTTCTTCCTTTTCTCTCCAATATTTCTTATGCTTGGTACTCTGAGATTGAGTTGCAATAGTATTCCTTGTAGGAGTTTTTAGTTTACAATCCCTTGCCATATGCCCATAGTTATTACTTTTATAGCATTCTATGTCATATTGTTGGAGTAGTGAAAACATATTCTTATTTCCCTTTGTCTTAATGCTTGATGGCTTTTTCTTGTATTCAGGTTCCTTTCTTTTAGTTCTGCAATTTAAAGCTTTACGACCAAAATTATTACAAGAATAGAAGTAACCTAAAAAGATCTGTAAATATCTATTTGGTCTTTTGGGTGCTATATTATTTCTATTTTTATCTTGAGAAATTAAGCCAACTTTCTTGTTTACTTCTCTTTTTGCTGGAGTCTTCAGTATTTCAGCATAACTTTTCTTCCCTCCTTTTTGATTGGTGATAGGAAAATTTTTTGGCTTCTTTTCTTTAACAAACCCCAAACCAGACTTCTTACCTGATGGTCTTTGGCTACTCAGAATGTCATCTAGAATCTTTGAGCTATTCTCAAACTTTGATTTGATAGATCCTTCATCAATTTTTTTCTTGAATTGCATGATTTCTTCTGCAAGATTTTCAGACTCTTGTATTCTTCTCTTGAGTTGTAGGTTTAGTTCCTCCTCAACCTTTTTGGCATCTAGGAGTTGAGCTTCCAACTGACTGATGAGAAGAATTGACTGTCTATTCTTTTTCCTACATTTCTCAAGTTCTTCAAGGGCGCTAATAAGTTCAGCTCTTAGGTCTACTTCTCCTTCAATATCTGAGTCACTATTTGAGGATTCAGTATCTAGTCCCATGAACAAAACTTCAATTTCTTCAGCTTCACTTCCATCTGAATCTTCACTGTCTTCCATGGTGTAAACAATTTTCTTTTTCCCATGGTATTTTTTCTTGTTTCCCGATTTACCTATTTTGAATTTCGAAGTTTCCTTATCTTCATTCTCATCTTGTTTAGTGTAGGTGCATTTAGAAGCAAAATGTCCAATCCTTCCACAATTAAAACACTTTAGAGGTAATTTCCCCTTGTATTTTCCAGTTCCTCTCTCAATTTTATTAATGTAAAAAACTTCCTCCTCATTCGGGTTTTCTGATTGATTCTTTAAGGAAGCTTTAAAAAGCTGCTTCCTTTCTTGAAGATCCATTTTATCCCATTCTCATTTCATACGCAGTGAGGATTCCATGTAGCTCATCTACTGTCACCTTTTTAAGATCATCTCGTTCTTCTAGGGTGGATACCTTTGGATCATATCTCATTGGTAATGTTCTTAGTACCTTGCTTACCAATTCCTTCTCTTTTAGTTTTCCTCCAAGGCCTCTGATTGCGTTAACAACTTCATCTACACGTAGAAGGTATTCACCAATATTATCTTCTTCCTTCATTTTAAGACTTTCAAATTGATCTTTATATGTTTAGATTTTAGATTCTTTGACCTTAGATTCTCCTTCATAGATCATTTTCAACTTGTCCCATGCTTGTTTGGCAGATTTGCATTGCATCACTTTAATAAATACCGAGTTTGTTAAACCGCTTAAGATAGCCTTTAAGGATTTGGCATTACCTTCATATTCACCTAATTCAATTGTGTTTGTAGGGTATTGGTATCCTATTTTATGATCTTGTTGTGTTGCTGCCCAAACCTTCCATCCCAGGGACATCAGATGACACCTCATCCTTACACTCCAGTAAGCGTAATTTTCTCCAGTAAATAGTGGAGGTTTGTTAGTGGCCAAACCTTCTTGTTGATCCATTGTGATTTTTGGATAGAATCTTCCTTCCAGTGGTTAAATTGTTGTGAAGAAACCTGCTCTGATACCAATTGTTGGTTTATCCCACAATACTGAGAGGGGGGGGGGGGAATCAGTATTGAACTCTTTAAACTAAAACACAAAATAATCAACAATTATGACGCAGATTTTATCATGGAAACCTCAAAGAGAAAACCACCAACTCATANGGGTGAATCAGTATTGAACTCTTTAAACTAAAACACAAAATAATCAACAATTATGACGCAGATTTTATCATGGAAACCTCAAAGAGAAAACCACCAACTCATA
>LPNX010441937.1:778220-807677 GCA_001517045.1 Pseudotsuga menziesii
CTCATTAATAAGATGAATTTACAAAATTGTTTATGTGCTACAATAGAAAGGATGCAAGACACACCCTAGGTTTTTCCTACAGCTACAGACTAGGATGCTACAACACCCCTTATGGTTTTCTTCCCATTTTAACAGATAAGGATGCTACGACACCCTGTTCTCCAACTATGATTGAAAGGAGGCTTCGACCCCCCTGCAGACTTGTGGTCTTCCCTAGCACCACCCTACCACCCTAATCTAATTTTACTCAGACTATGGAATAGTTGTAAACTATTCACTATGGACTCTATTAAACTTATTAACATAGACACCTAATTTAGAACACAAAAAATAATTTAAATACCTAGTACCTTCATCGTTTCAACGCAATGCTTCATTGCTGCGTCTTTTCGATTTGGGTTGTGACTATTTGTTTTACAAACACACCCAAATAACTCTTACCTCTTCAATGTGCCGCATTCCTTCACCAAATGTCAATGTTTCATTTCTCCCTCAACCTCATACCTCAATTTTGTAGCTCTGTTTATCGTTCTCTGATATTTTCGCAATGCAGAAACTCTTTTTGCAATGATATTTACTAGTTTTAATCGGAGGTGTTGACCCTACTGTCAAGTATGATCTGGACCGTGGATCTGTTCTATAGATTTCCTCCTTGAAATCCTCTTTCCACATCGAAAATTACCTCACAACGATTTCTGACCGTTGATCTTCGTCAGGGGTTTTCCTGACTGTCGATCTTTAGTTTGCAGGATGCGGGATATCAATCATCCTTTTTATCCTTTCCACAAACTTCTTTCCATAACACCAATTCCAAACTGTCAATTTAGCGTAACTAACATCAGTCGTCCGATCTCTTCAGACTGCGGGATGCAGGATGCAAGATTTCAAATTTCCACAATATCTCTTTCGCATTGTCGATCTTTTCTGGAGTCATTTTTTACCATTGATCCTGTGGATTGTGAGATGCAGAATCGCGCTTTCCAATTTTTGGACTCTCATAATTTCATTTCCGCAATATTCTTTTCTGCAATGGTATTTCTTCACTGTTGTTATATTTTTGGTGGAATTGATCTCAGCCATCCAATCTCCAGATTGCAGGATGCGGGATGCCCGACCAACTTTCTAAAGTTGCCTCCCCGCAACTTTCCTTCTCAATTTTTTAACCATCGGATCTTTGCGGTCTTCACCACGACCATTGATTTACCTATTAGCGTGGATCTCACAGATTTTTGTAGACCTGTTATTGTCCTTGAAACTTTCATCTCAGATCTCTCCTTGACAGTCAAATCTTTGTCTATAGACTCAATCCCCACCGTTTTTCTTGATATTTTATGTTTTATACAAACACCGATCCTTATTCATAGGATGTCATCATGACTTTGCGAGTCTACATGATTCCTTTGCGGAAATACTCTATGACAGTTTATTCAGCCACAACATTGGATGATCGATCTTAATCGTTCATCTTGCTATAGGTTTATTCGTTTGTCATTCGCCCTGCAACAGGGTTATTCCTTTGTTTATTCTGGATACCTGCAACCTTCAGTCTACCACCATCTCCACTGATTATTCCTTTGTCATTTGTGAATACTTTTGACATTAGTGACAATTATATAATCAACATTCATTGCCATCATCTACAAGTCCCATCCTCAAATTCATCACATTGTTCGCTGTAGGATCTCCCTCTGAATCTGGAACCAACGCTACGACCTACATTGAACTCGAATCTGAAGATAACCTTTTGGTAGCCACCTTGAACCTTGATCTCCTAGGAGAATCAATTCCCCATGCTTGAGCATTGGTTCACTCATGCCGGTTGAGCTTCCTTCCAGTATTCAGAAGAGATTCCCTCTCTTCCATTAGAACTCGAGACTGTAGCCTTGGCACTGTTGCAGCCTTAGGAGCCTTCTTCTCCTCATCTGATTCATCAACTGTGGGCTATGCACTGAACTTGTACAGCTCACCAAAATGATCACCAATCAGGTGTGGATCAATCAATCCCACTATCTCCGAGTATATATAAACATGTCCCAAATCATCTATATCTGGAAAAAAATGTACACATGTCCACTCCAAAACAATGTTGAATACCTCGCATCTTCCAAGGCTGAGACCGAGAGTAAGTTTACCCTCATCCTTGGAACAAAGAGGACCCCATTATGAGCAATTTATCCTCCATGACTAAGTTGGAATCTGATGTTACCAACTCCATGTACTGCACGTGCATGCCCCCCTTTTGATTGAACGAACCGTTCAGGACGAGTCTCAGAAATGATATGGAATATTTGCCATATTTCAATTATATAATGTGAGGCTCCACTTTCAACATACCAAGTACCATTCTAAACTAATCCATTGCTACCGACACTAGCAATAAGGGAGAATAATGAGAACTCCTTCTCGAATCTTCTCACAAAGTCCTCTTCTTTTGATGTAGTTGCAACAACTGTATATTCCTCCTCCTTTTTCTTCTTCTCAATACACTGAGAAGCAAAGTGTCCACATTGGTTGCAAGAAAAAAATCAAACTTTTCTCAAGTCCTTCTTAAACATCTTCTTTCTCTTGGCAGTAAGAGCAGCATTCTCTTCACTAGCACTCTCCTTCTGTCCACTACCTTGAGATCCTTCCCGAATCTCCTCTTGAGGGAAATCATCCCATAATCCGCTCCAATGTGGAAGGTTTTCTTGAGAAACCACACACTTCACAAAGAATTCCCACTCCTTAGCGAAGCCTTTCAAGGCTATCCTCACTAACTCAGAATAAAAAGTGACTTCTCCAACTGCAGCTAACTCATCTTTTATCTGGGTCACCCAAGTAAGAAAAGAAGCTACACTCTCACCCATGGCCATCTTGGTTCCCTGCAATAGGGAGGATAATTAGAGTACTCAGATCAAACAATGGGGGTGAGCATACCTTCAAGGAGTTTGATGAGTCTTGCAGACATAAGGGCATAGAGAGGCAGTTGACAGTTCCTTACAATCCACAACGGAATGGAGTTGTAGAAAGGAAGAACCATGCGATAGTGGGAGTAGTGAGAACCATGTTGCATGACCAAAGTCTTCCTTTCTTTCTATGGGTTGAGGCCTGTATTAATGTTGTTTATGTTCAGAACAGGAGTCCTCACTAAGCATTTGGAAGTAAAAATCCTAAGGATATGTTTACTGGAAAGAAGCCTAAGATAGGCCACTTCCGCATTTTCGGATGCCTTACATATTCACATGTCCCTTCTAAGAAGAGGACAAAGTTGGAGCCTACTGCAGAGAAATGCATCTTTCTTGGGTATGATGAGACTTCAAAGGCCTTTCACATATACCTTCCTACACAGAGGAAAGTTGTAGTGAGGGAGGTGAGATTTGAGGAGGAGTGAGCCTTTAGGATATCTCAGGAGTCTGATATGGAGAGGCAACAAGTTTCTACTCCACAAGTGACAACATCTTAGAGTACAGGGTCATAGGTCTCAGGTTTGACTGGTCCACAGGTGTCAGGATCATTAGTCTCAAGGATACATTCTACATGGAGTTTTGGTACAGGGACAAGTTCTCGGATTACATGTTCACATGTTTCACCTTCATGTGATTCGAGATCACTCGGTTCAGGTTCAGGTTCACCAGGCACGGGATCTCAAACTACAGGTACTTCTTCAGGAAAATAGTCATCAGATGAGGATGTAGAGGAGGGTCTTCTATAGGAAGCTACTTCCAGGAAGAGAAATACAAGTTGGCTTAAGGATCTTGTGAAGGAAGCTGAGGAATTTGTGAGGCCACCTAGGAGGGAGGTCAGGGAGAGCAAGGAACTAGAGATATTTTCTAGCTACATGGCAGTGGTGACTAGCTTGCATGAGTCCAAGACTTCTACTTTTGAGGAGGCCACCGTACATCAGGTTTGGAGAGATGCTATGATGGAAGAGTGCAATTCCATCATGAAGAATGATGTGTGGGAGATTATTCCATGACCAGAGGGGAAGTCAGTTGTAACTTCCAAGTGGTTGTACAAGATAAAGCATGTTGCGGATGGCAATGTCAAGAAGTACAAGCCTTGGTTTGTAGCACAGGGGTTTTCATAGGTTGAGGGAGTTGAGCATGAGGATACTTTTGCACTAGTTGCTCGTTATTCTTCCATCAGATCAATGATATCCATAGTTGTAGAGATGGGATGGAGGATCCAGTAGATGGATATGAAGACCACATTTTTGAATGGTCTTCTACAGGAGGAGGTGTATCTAGAGCAGCCACAGGGATTTGAGTTGCATGGGAGAGCTTCACATATATGCAGGATGAAAAAGGCCTTGTATGGGCTGAAGCAAGCTCCTCAATCTTGGTATTCAAGGATTGACTCATACTTGTTGTCAATTGGGTTTTAGAAGAGTGAGATTGATCCCAACCTATATTTCATTGTGGTTGGAGATGATCTAGACATTCTTTTTCTATATGTTGATAATTTGTTTATCACAGGAGAGGAGTACTTGATTGCACCTTACAAAAGAGATCTTGCTTCAGAGTTTGAGATGATTGACCTTGGGTTGATGCATTAATATTTGGGTATGGAGGTATGGTAGGAGGATGTACATGTTTTCTTGGGGCAAGGAAAATATCTTGTTGATGTTTAAATATAGTTCAAATGGAGGGTTGTAGACCAATGTCCACACCTATGATCACCAACTAGAAGAAGCTTCATGCTTCTAAGGGAGAGTTGGTTGATCCTACTTTATATAGGATGCTCATTGGTTCGTTGATGTATCTAGTTAACACCATAACAGATATAGGAGAGTGCACTAGGTAGCCGCAAAACATGTTTTTGAGATATATTGCTGGGATAGTAGACTATTGTCTAGACTATAGGAGATCAGATGGAGTGGACTTGGTCAGCTTCACATATTTGGATTGAGTAGGAAGTGCATCGGAGCAGAAGAGAACTTTCGATTGTTGCTTTAGTTTGGGTTCGGCAGCAATGTCGTGGTTCAATAGAAAGCAAAAGTTCGTTGCTTTGAGTTTTGTTGAGGCTGAGTATATGGAAACCAGTCAGGCTAGTTGCAAGGAATTGTGGCTTCACAAGTTGATGCTTGACTTGTTTGATCAGGATTTTTTCTAGGCCATCTCTCTGGCATCATCAGATGGAAAAGCTTAGAAAGTTTCATCCCAAATGGACCTCTCCTCCTACAAAAACCTCACCTTCAGTCTGGAGGGTTTTTACGGTACTGTGGGGCGGTAACACCGGAGGAAAAGAGCATTATTAGAACACCCATCTGAATCCTTATGCATGCATCTATCTCTGGAGTCATTATCAGCCAGAATATCAGTGGTAAGTGTTAATTTCTCTCTGCAAAACCCTAACCCTAATTCAGCTATATTTTAGGGCGTTTTTGCATGGCGAGTTTGCATGCACAGTTATTTTGGAAATTTGTATGAGATTGAGTGTGCGAGTTAGCGCTATCATAGAACATTAGAGAATATCAGTATTTGGGATATTACATTCCATGACAGGTCTAAACACATAGAGATCATATATCACTTCATCAAAGATCATGTTCAGAGGGGAGTTGTTGAGTTGCAGTACATATCTACTGAGGAGCAAGTGGCTGACATTCTCACGAAGTCTTTGGGAAGAGGGAAGGATATTCATTTCAGAGACAAGATGGGAGTGGTGAAGAACAACTTGCTCGGTAAGAGGGAGTGTTGAAAAATTACAAAGGAAGTGTTTGTTCACCTTGTGATGCCTTGAGGTGGACATGAACACTTAAAAGTTGTGGTCCCTTGTATTTTAAAGTGCGAATGACTTTATTTTAATAAAGTTCCTTTTAAAGTTAGTTTGAGTTATTAACTATTTTAAATATGACTCTATGAGTATTTTAAAAAAAGTGGGTGAGTAATAAAGTCTCATTTTTATTTAAAAGTGAATTAAATGCTTTTATTTAGAAAAGTGAGCTTTAACATGAGCCCTAGATCCCATCTTGTCATGTTTTAATCTCGGCCATTGAATTTGAGATGGTGGTTACTCAAACAAAAAGGCTAGGGAAAGGCATTGAGAGAATCATTGTTCACTTTCACAAAAGATCATTTTGAGAGAGGAGAAGGGCAAGAGAAGAAGACAAGGGTTTGAAGAGAATTACATGAATCCCAAGACAACAACATAATGTACAACATGATTTCCAAGGAAAAGTACAGCAGCAATAAATAGCACAAAAATCGAGGAGAGGTTGTACTATACCAGGTTGTACAACAACATGAAAATCAAGGCAGAAGTTGGCACACTTTTTGAGAAGTACAACATTAAATGTTGTCCGTACAACAAAAATTTTGATGCAGCGAGTTGTTGGTTGTGCACAGAAATCAAGACAATAGGTCGTACATCCCACACGTGCAAGTCTGTACATGAACAATTTTTGAGGCAGTCATACAACAATCTGTCAGTGAGATTCTGGCACAAATTTTGAGGAAGAAATTGGGAGATAAGTACTGTGTTGTTGTAAATTTTAATTTTTGCCTAAAGAAATAAAAATCTCTCTAAAACAGGTTTTCCCTTCAGTGGTTTTCCTGGACCATTTTGGTCAAAATTTCGAGTCAAAATTTCTTGTGTGTGTGGCTCTACGCTGTTGAGAGCGGGAGCAAAAAGAAAAAATTTCATTCATTTTGGGAGCGTTTTTTATATAATACATATTTTAATATATTTTGATGCATATAAATTAAAAAAAACATGTATTATGCCAAATTAGCTATAGAAAACATAGATATAACTATTTAATACACATATAACATCAATCATCTAGGAGTTGTGACTTGTAACATTGTCATCAAATGATCAATCATCAACAACATCAACCTTCAAATTTCAACATATAATATTTTCCATCAACAAACTCTAATAGTCTAACAAATAACATCAACCATGAAATGAAACAAAGCATCATAATATCATATTCAATACCAAAGAGTTGTAAGGTCATAAGATGATAAGAATCAAGATGCAATCAACAATTTAAAGTTAAAACTTCACAGTAGGCCATAATGTTTACAAAATAGGTCATAATAAACATGAAATACAAAGTACTATGATACTATCTAGTACTCTACTAAGTTTTCTTCTTGCCACAAGAAACTTCCAATCTTTTTTCTCGTGTTCTGGGTGGAATAGAAGTTGCTAGAAGTGATCGTGGAACATGAGAAGAAGATGAATGGCCCCCATGGATTGCCAGACGTTGTGAAGCTAAAGGCAAAACTCCTGCATATGGAAACCTGCTGGTGGTTGGGGGTGGCATGTCTGATGTATTAATTGGATCACCCTCATGATCACCCAATAGTTCATCCTCCAAATTCTCTAATGCAATGGATCCATCCTCCACATTAGCCTCCTCTGGATTGTTGTCCCAAGTCAAAAATGTCCTATCATTCTTGGTCGCTTCCCAATAATGGGACAACAACCTCAAGTTGTAGTGCGCATAAACCAAACTTTTGGCCCGTTCTATATTCAAATTTTTTCTCTTCACGTTGTGGATGATGTTGTAGGCGCTCCAACACCTCTCTGTAGAAGAACTATTGACAACCTGTGAAAGAACTCTCATTGCCAATTTACGCAAATATGTTGTGCCACTACCATACATGTTCCACCAACGGATAGGATCTAACCTCTCTCGATCTTTGGTTGCATGAAAGGTACGAAAGACTCCATGTTCAATGATGTATTGGCTTAATTCACACTGTACTTGAGCACACTCCTCCTCATCAAGGAACAACTTGTCTAATGCAAGCATATACCCATTTTGTACCTCTGGATCTATGTGTGGTCTTTTCCTGATGCCACTGCCAGTTGCAGGTTGGGCCAACCAAGATGGAGAATAATATTTTTAGGTAAGGACATATGCAAGGGCATGGAGTGGAACATTCAACTTATCCCACCTTTTGACCATATGTTTACGAATATGGTCATACAAGATTGCATCTCTTTGCTCAACAATGTCTTTGATATGACCAAGCATGCTATCCATTTGCTCATACACCTCCCCAATCACTAGCTAATCTGTATCTGAAAAATGAATCATACTATAAATGGGCTTGGTGAACTGTAGAACATATTTAACCTATGCCTAGAACTGACCATCAAGAATGGTGTCCTCCACCTCCTGAAAGTCTTGTCTATTAGATGTGCTTGTAACTCTGTCTTTCAATCCTTGCCATGAATCACTTGACACCATACTAGCCAATGCCTCTCTTACCTTTAAAAGAGTGTTGAAGGTGAGGTAGTAGCTAGCAAATCTAGTCTTCGCTATCTTCAATAGCTCCAAACTAGAGTGATTGTGAAAAATGTGGTGGGCCATGCTATGATTGGTGATCAATTTTATCATTTTCTTACCTCTCTTGTATAAGGCACCAATCCATCCATTAGAGGAAATTTAGGGTCTAAAATGGGCCTTATAAGAAAACGCGCCAACAATAAGTTCTTATGAGTTGGAACTTAAGAACCAATAGAATTCCAATAAAATGAGTCAACCATAATGGTTGAATTGACATATTTGTCATAAAAAAAACTACTTTTTTTGTTCGTATTTTCGACATATCTCCTCGTGATTTTACTCAACCTTCGATCAAGAAAGCTTGTTGGATGCATAATTTGATTCTGCATCCAACGAGTACCCACAATGCATACTTTTGGTGGACCCCTCTACCCCAAAAACTAAGAAATACTTTAAAAACATGATGATGACATCATCATCATGTTTTTTCATGTATTTCTTGTTTTTGGGTTAGCGAGGTCCATCAAAAGTATCTAGTGTGGGTACTCATTTGATGCGGAATCAAATTCCGCATCCAACGATCTCTTCTGATCGAAATTTGAGTAAAAACACAGGGAGATATGTCGAAAATACGAACACAAAAAGTAGTTTTTTTCTTTTTTCCTCCAAAATTAATAAATATTATTTTATTATTTTAACTATTATTTTATTATTTTCCTCAGAAGGCCCATTTTAGACCTCGAAATTCGTCTAATGGGTAACTAGGGTCCTTCATCTTAACAATATCATGCATCAAAAGATTCAATGTGAGAACCAAACACCCTGACCAAAATATGTTGGGATACTTATCCTCAATGATTGCTCTCGTTTCCTTATAATTAGCAGCACTATCTGTGATGACTTGAATGACATTGTATGCCCCAATCGTTTGAAAGGTTTCAAGTAAAGGTTGTGCAATATTAATACCAGTCTTGTAGCGATCTGAGTAGTCATGAGCTGAAAGGAAGACCACACCACTAGCAGACACACTGAGAATATTTATCAATGGCTTGCCTTTAACATTTTTCCACCCATCAGATACAATGGATACCCCATAGTTGTACCAATCATTTATGAACTTTCCAAGAGCACTATTGATTTTGGATCTTTCCGTGTCAAGTCCCATAGTTCTAGCTTTGTCATACCCAGGGATCCTGTATCCTTTAAGAGCACCATTGATGGCTTGTACCATTTCATGCCAATAGGGTGAGAGAAGAACATTGAAGGGCACACCACATGCATAGAGAAACCTGTAATTTTTGAATCCACATCATCTCTACAAGCAAGGTCAAGGAAATCTGATAAGGTTTTCCACATAGGTGAGAATCCACTAGCATGGGTGGATGATGATCTAGATCCACTACTAAACATTCTCTGTGGGGCTATAAATTTAAACCTTGATCTCTTGGAAGTGTTTTGAGTGCCCTCTTCTTCCATCTTGTATTTGTTTCTTTCTTTAGCTGAAACTTTGCCACAGGTTTTTACTCCAATAGTCTTACCTTGATCACATGGCATAAGCCCACACAAATGCTTTCTCACACGGGTATATGAACCTATCTAAGTTTTATTACAATGGAGGCATGTAAACTTCATGGTTCCACCTCCTCTCCCTCCCCCAAGCCTTGTCACATAATTCAACAAAGGTGTTGTGTCTTTTTGTTTTTTCCCCTCATCACTCTCAATCTCCTCCTTTTCCTCCTCCTCTCCCTCTCCCTCTTCCTCCTCCTCTCCATGGTATGTGCCACTCCCTATATCTTCCTTCACATCATTGCCACCACCAAATCTACTTCCCACCACCATCATCATGAGAAGAATCAGAACCAAAACAAAAACCACATACCCATCATGCTTCTTGATTCAATATGAGAATCACTTCTTGCATGCAATAGAATGATGGAGAAGAAGAAATTAGAAATAGTAGGGAAAAACACATACAAGATTTAAAATTTTAACATAGTGAAATTTTTTTTTTAAAACAAACAAAGATTCGGTTTTTAGAGCCTACCTCTTTAGCTCTTCAAGGATGGTTGAATGTTTCTATGGAAGCCTTCAATCTTCCTTCCTAGCTCTCACAAATAGAAGCTTTCAATCTCCTACAAATTTTCTCTCAAACAACTAGCAAAGCCACTCAAATCCCTAGCAAGATAAATGAAAACAAGCAAATGAGGAATAGAATGAGTCCAAATGGAGTCCAATAGTGTTTATGGAGGCTAATTAAACCCCAACCAATCACTAAAAAACAATTTCTTTTTTGCAAAATTGAGAAAAATGGAAAAAAAATTCCTTAACGCACGGAATCGCTAAGGGGGCGTTTTTTTTGCTTGAGATTTTTGAGGGAGTGATGAGGAATCGCTCTGGGAATGTCCTTTCTGTACCATACGTGGGAATGTCCTTTCTATACCATGTTCATCGGGACATTTCATCCACAGTGAGATATTTGGTTCATCAGCCGATCTTGAACCACATATATTTCATTTGCTTCTCCAGTTATATTCATCGTGGATCATCTTCTTATCTTTATATGCAGAATTTAATTCAACGGAATCAACACAGACCCTTGAACTGGAACCTGCATTCATCTAAACCGCCCGATCGTGGGTACATTCAATCCATCGCGCAAAGCCATTGGATTCATAAACCCTCACCTGTTGTCAGCTTTAAGTTATCCCATAGTGTGTAAACTTGACATTTGTCACTTTATTGATGCCTTCTTATGATGGTATAAAGATATCCTTTTTGCTTAATCATTATATATGAAATATCTTGGTTAATCATTAAATCATCGTCAATATCATGCGCTCCAAAGACCAAATCTTTCAACTGCAACATATTTCACATCTTAGATTCTACTCCCCTTGCGGGATTTCATATCACCGTTCATATCACCGTTTAAGTGACCTTTCACGGTCTCCAAGAGATAATGGAATTATATACAGATCACATTAATCCCAAGTTATAGATATATACTACATCATGAAAATCCCGAACTCATGATAGAATTTGTAATATTTAGTGAATAAATAGAGCCTCCTACTGAGGCAAATATCATTTGGACCTCATTTATGGTTTTTTATATGCACAAAAACTGGGCTCTTGAGCGTCATTACTTCCCCTCTCATGGCTGCTGAATAAAAAATCGCCAACATGGTGATACCAAAGGCCAGAATGGGAAGAGATGGGAAGATAACTTGGGAGTTCTACTTTCGAAGAAGGGGCTAAAGAACAAATGAAGTGCAAAAACATATGCACTTTTTCCAGGAAAATGTTTGGAAATTAAACGTATGGAAATGGGTGAGAATTGTAGCGTAGATAAATGTCCAACACATCACTTTGTACCATTACAATTTGGTGTTTGGTACCTTGTTTGTATTATAAAAATAATGATTATTGATGCATTTTGTTCTTTTTTAGCTTCTTCAACATTGTAATTGTGTATAAAACAGTTTTGTCTAAGATCATTAAGAAAAATTCCAAAGAATGAGGGTAACAATCACTTATGTTATTAATATGATGACATAATATCTGTGAACTAACTTGCTTGATCATTAAATCATTTTCAGTATCACCTGCTTCAAATACCAAATCTTTCAAATCCAATATATTTGACATCTCGGATTCTGCTCTCATTCCGAGCTTTCATATCACCGTTTATGTGATCTTTTGCATGCTGCAGGAGATAAGGAAATTATATACAAATCACGTTAATACCAAGTTATAGATATATACTACATCAAGAAATTCCCAAACTCATGATTACATTTGTAAGATTCAGTGAATAAATAGACCCTCCTATTGAGGAAAAAATCATTTGGACCTTATTTATGATTTTTTATTTGCACAAAAAGTGCACTCATCAGCGTCATCAGTTCCGCTCTCATGGCTGCCAAAGAAAAAACTCACAGCATGATGATATCAAAGCCTAGAATGGGAAGAGATGGGAATATAAGTTTGCACTGCTACTTGCAACGAAAGGCCTATAGTTTTTGGAGAGACATGGGATAAATTTCATTCTATTTCGCTCCAACTTAGATAAAGGGTATCATTATTTGTTTACCCTTCTTCTCAATTGTTTTCCATAATGATGAATAATGAAATTGCAACAAATTTATTCTTCAGGGTTTCCTAATATGCTACTGTGCGATATATTTTTAAATAGGATATCAAATGCTTTGCTCTTTCTCACAGATGGAGATTTCACACCGAAATACCCCAACTAAGCATCTTTCCATTCCAGGTCTTTTCAGCATCAAGTCTTTTACACTGCTAAAGCATTCTTCAAACTTGCAAATTTATCTACGGAAACCTATCGAAATGTTTCCATGTTTTAGTTGTTTCAACATTATCATTGTGTATAAATTGAGTGCCTGTTCATAAAAATAAGATGACCTTTCTCATATTTAATAGATTTCTAATTTCCCAGTTTTCAGATTCCAGTTCTGCTTATGTTGCAAAGTTTGATATTGGATGTTAGTATGTTCCTTATTGTAGAACATATGACATAGATTTCCTAGTACCGAATTGTTGGAAATTGAAAAAGGAACATTGACATGTTTGTATTTGAACACATAGTATTTCTGTATATGTTGCAAAACTATAAAAAAAGGGTTGTGACTTATATTGCTTATGTACCTTCATAATGTTGTAATACACATCTTGAATTTACTTAAAAATTTAAAAAATGCTCGTTTTTAAGAATTAAGTGTTCAACAAACATGTGTATAATCTCCACCTTTAAAATGTATTTTATGGATCTTGGACTTTCATTTGCTATTTTGGACATTAGGGTATGGTAGGTTTGTGTTCAATGTTTATTTATTTTTTGCATAAGCCAACATTTGTTTTTGAGTTTTGATGTGTTTTGATGTGATAGTTGATTCACAAATTCTGAACTTCAACAATCAGTTATCCAATGTGAGCGTTTCAAATCTTTTCTCCATAAAAATCATATTGAAATACAATTCTTGAACTGTTAAAAAACCGCAACTTATCCAACATTTGAACAACTTAACCTGTTCAATATAGGAGTTTCTCAGTATATCCTATGGAAAGTGGAAAGGTAATTGATAATCAATTTATCAATTTACCTTTCCGCTTTCTGCTTTCCGCATTCCGGAAAGTAAATTGATAAATTGATTATCAATTTACCTTTGCGGATTGCAGAAACTAAATGGTAAATGGTAAATTAATAATATAATATTAAATTAAATTGATAAATTGATAAATTGAACGATGGGTTTTATGTTTCAAACACCTCTAGAAGCCTGTTGCTTTGTGCAAATTGATAAATTAATGCCTCGAGTTTGTGTCTCGGTGTATTGATTAATTGTATCGGCACTATTTGTCTCAATTATAAAAGGAATTGAAATTCAACAAGAAATGAGGTGACACACAACATAAAGATTAAAATGCTAAATTAGAACAATAATTTAAACAACACAAAATTCAAAAATACAATAGAGGCAAGAAAGTAGACCCTTCGTCATGGAAGAAACACGAAAATGGAAATAAATGACAACATCTCTCATAGGTGAAAAAAGAGAATGGAAATAAATGACAGTGTCTCTATAAATTTTATTAACTATCCCGTTTTTATTTTGTGATTTTTGTTGCGGGAACACGCAAAAAAAAATTTCTATAATTTTGTCATCTCGCATCCCGCAAAATGTGGGATGCGAAAATATTTTGTGTGCACGAGTCAGACATTCCGCAACTCACATGCCGCAAATGGAAGATTGAGGGATGAAAATTTGACAAATTATAAACTTCAAGATCCCACAATCTGCATTGCAAGTTGCGGACTCATGCACATAGCCAAAAATTGACTCTGAAAATTTGGTGTGCCTTTGAACAAAATTGACAAGTTCTTCAGAGTCAGCTGAGTAGTTTGATGCAAATATTGATGGTGATGCAACACTGCATTGATATTTTGTAGTATAATGGTGTGAGTCAGATGTGGACAACTAGGAATTACGAGGATTCTAAGTTGTCACATGTGTGTCAATAAATTTATTTGCAGCTTCAACTGCAACATCGTTTATGTTTTATTTCTTTGTTTTGAATGCAGAATGATGAATTTTTGTTTGGATTGTTTTAACATCCCGCAACCCACAAATATGCAACTTGCAGAGTGCGGCAAACCTTTCATTTGATATTTCATTTTCAAACCCGCATCCCGCATCCTGCAAATGCAGGGTGCAGGAGAGTTTGTATAGGTGTTAATTTTAATCAACCTGAATCCCGCATCCCACAATGTGTGGAATGCGGGTTGTGGAGTTCCTATTATTTTCGTTTGGTTTGTGTCTTCCCACACCCCACATCCCGCAAAATACGGAATTGCGGGTTGCAGAGATAATTGAATCAAGTTTGTACTATTTTGTGGTCCCGCATCCCGCAACTTGCAAGTTGCGGAACAATTAATAAACTTGCAAAGTTTGCTTTGCTCTCGCATCCTGCAAAGCTGTTCCTAATGTATTTTGTCTTCGCGGTAAATTGCAAGATGCCACAACCCGCAACTCGAGAAATGCGGGATGCGGGTTTCGGGAAATATTAGAGGAATGAGACACAATAATTACAAAAGCAATCTTGCAACCCGCAAATACACAACTTGCGGAGTGCAACAAACCTTTTCATTTGCAGAATGTGGGAGAGTTTTTGTATGTGTTAATTTTAATCAACCCTGATCCCGCATCCCGCAATGTAGTAATGTGTTGTGATTTTTGTTTCTGCGCTGTGATTTTTGCGGCCTGCGGGATCGCTTTTGTAATTATTGTGTCTCATTTCTCTAATATTTTCCGAAACCCACATCCCGCATTTCTCGAGTTGCGGGTTGAGGCATCTTGTAATTTACCGCAAAGACAAAATACATCAGGATCAGCTTTCCGGGATGTGACAAAATTTGCAAGTTTATTAATTGTTTCACAATGCAAAAATAGTACAAACTTGATTCAATTAGCTCCGCAACCCGCAATTCCGCATTTTGCGGGATGTGGGGTGTGGGCAGACACAAACCAAATGAAAATAATAGGAACTCCGCAACCCGCATTCCGCACATTGTGGGATGCGGGACTTAGGTTGATTAAAATTAACACATGTACAAACTCTCCCGCACCCTGCATTTGCGGGATGGGGGATGCGGGTTTGAAAATGAAATATCAAATGAAAGGTTTGTCACACTCCGCAAGTTGCAGATTTACGGGTTGCGGGATGTTAAAACAATCCAAACAAAAATTCATCATTCTGCATTCAAAACAAATAAATCAAACATCAATTTTTGGAAATTGGGTAAGTTAAAGTATCCCATTAATCAAATAAAATCGTAATAAAACCATTTAAGTTTTACTAAGAGTCTTACCAAGTAATTTTCATATGTAAAATTTGGGCTCCTGTGTCATAATGACATGGGATCTGTTTTACTTACACATTGGTACTTCTAAAATAGACACATTGTGCAGCTGGAAGTATTCCTATTCGGAAATATTCAAATTGCATCACATCAATTATTTCTTGCACACTTTATAATCCAAAATCAAAACCCCGAAAAACTCAATTATAAATGTCTTAACCTAAAATTTCAAAACTCACTATTAATATGCACTCTCGCAAGGTAAAAAACAAAGGTTGGCTTGCGAAAAGACATAATATTTTTACCCTCTCGGTGTTTTTTTGCACCTCTTGGTGAAAATTCTAGTTCAAATGTTGTTAAACAACAATATCCATATGTCGATCAACTTTTATCGACTGCCCACAATATATAAGCTTATATCGAAGATACGAAAAAGCTAAACATAGGTGAGTGGCAAAAAAATATTTACCTCTATAGTTGTTAATATCTTAGAATTTTGGGTGGCTTACTATCTATGTTTTTTTATTTATGGACTAGGATGACACAAGTGTATTGTGTAGATTGATTCAATGGTAGTAGTTCAAAATTCAAAATAAACAATTTAAAAAAAACAACTCTGAGTTATCCATACCTAGCTACATGTTATCACCAACATTCTTCTTGTTATCCATTATATATATATATATATGTGTGTGTGTGTGTGTGTGTGTGTGTGTGTGTGTGTGTTTGTGTGTGTGTGTGTGTTTATCGCACATTCTTATCTTATTTATCTTTTTTTTTATAATTGTTTATTTCAAATTTTGAATGACTTCCATAGAATGAATGTCGACAATACACTTGTCTCATCCTCATCCATAGATGAAAAATAATAGGTCGTAGTACATTGACATTAGTACTGTAGGTTTGATTGTAAACATTTTGGCTCCATTGCCAGGGACATTTTGAAATCCTTGCATATATGTGCATTGGACTATGACATCCGATGAGATTGAATTTATCGTGTTAAACTTTTCTAATCTTACCTAATGACTCCATCGATTTCAAGTTACCACATTAGATGACCTGAAGAGGTGCATGCACATACACTTGACTAACATTTTGTTACCCATGTTGGAGCACCTATAAAAGTTCTTCTATCAAAGTAGGGGCGACATTATTTTTCCAACCCCTTTAGCAGGGAGTCTTGTTCTCTCTACTTCGTCTAGTATAGTTACCCAGTCTTTGATAGTTCTAGTTTCTCCTCATCGTGCTACTTTTGTTGTTTTGGTTATAAATATTGTTGCCATTATAGTTCTGGTTAGAATTTCAAATACCAATTATATGGTTGCAAGATGGATTACCACCACATACACCCCATTGGATTTCTTAGTCATTCAAGGGAAACCACATGATCTTCCTGTTGGGTATAGAAATATGTTTCCCAAATATTAGGCTAACAATGTTGTGTAAGTTGAAGACCACCAAACATAATTCTTACAAGTTATGGAAGATTTTGAGGTGGAGCATGAATATGTGTTGATGAATGTTTTCGTATAGACATTAGAGGGAAAGGCCCATTATTGGTACAGATATCTTGTTGCAAGAAGTATTAAGGTTGGTCAAATTTCAAGAAAATCTTTACAAAAAAGTGTGGGGAAAGGGTTGACAACTGCTTCTTGTTGGCTTAGCTAATTGGTATACAAACGAGAGAAAATAAGACTCTGCAGGAATTCAATTCTAGATTCTCAAGGATCTTGGGATGGATCCCCCAACCAATATGTCCAAGTAATGGCACCATTTTGTTATTCTACATGAATGCTTTCATGTCATATTTTGGTTTTTTTGCTAAGGGATAAAGATCCACAAAATCTTGCTGGTGCACAAGATTAAGACCTCAAGCTTGAAAGGAATCTCAATGCAGCTAGGAAAAAAGAGGCTCCTAAGTGTATATGATCACCAGAGTATATGGAAAAGGTGTGATGGACTCCACGTTATCAAAACCTTAGGATGATAAATTGGGTCACTTGATTAAATAATTTGATAAGTTTGCAAGTGTGGTGCAAACTTTGAGCAATAAAGTGATTAAAATGGAAAGAAATCAACAAGGAGCCAACTTGGTCGTCTCTCCTTTCCAACTTAGGGGCAACAACAAAGAAGGCCTTTTCTACTAGATAAAATAGGTGCAAATCAAAATTTCTTGATTCATTTTAAGCAAACAATTTTGATGCTAGCATCCCTCCATATGTTTGGTGTAGGTTTTGTCAAGCACCTCACAAGAAAGAGAAATGTAGTATATTTGAAGATTTGATGAATGATGTTCAGGGGGGATTGGTATGAAAAGGTACCAAATGAATTAGATGAAACATTAAATGTATCTAGACAAATGAAAATGAACAAATTTGTGCTCAATCTTTGGTTGGTCCTAAGAAGGTTAAATTTCTCATGTGTTTGTTGAAAAACTCATTCTATTTTCTTGTCAAAGATGAACAAATCTCAAACAACTACCTACTCCATGTCAATTGATGGTGGTTGTCTTGAGCTCAATCCAAGAAATGGTAAATGGCCTCATATTACTGATTGTAAGCCTAGAATAACAATAGATATTGGGATACCTAGCTCAAGAACAATGATTTTATCAAAATATAACCATAGGGTTTTGGCAATGGGGACTCTTACCTTTTGGACAAGTGTCATTGATGTAGCAATAAGACCATATCCCATTTTGTTTTCTTGAGTGTCGATGATTACCATGCTCTTTTCCAATTGTTAGAACCCATGGATTTTGGCTTCGACAATGAGACTTGACAATAAGAGGTTCAACCATGAAGTTTACTATTTGAGCCCTATGGTGATTGTTTTTTAATTGGTTTTAACCTTCTATTGTTGTTCTCACTCAAACTTTAAATTCCATGATTGATTACAAAGTTTGCAACCTATGTGATATACCATCACATAGTTCTAAAACTTATTTTGCATACGATGTGTGTTCTTTAATGAAGATTTATCTTGGTGCAATAATCTATCAAATTGTTTCAAACTTTCAAGCTCTATGAAATTTTTAGGAACAATCATACCTTTGGAATTGTGCAATGTCATCACATCCCTTTAAAATTTATGTTCAATATGATATGGTCTGTGTTATCCATACTTTGTTTTTATGTAATATGGCACGCATGCATTCCACTTTTGTTTTGAAAGTACAAGGGATATCATGCTACCCATTGGAGGGTATGAAGCATGGAGGATGCGTGTAGGACCTCAGCGCATCATAAGATAACCCCAAAGCCATTTCCTATCCCACACTACCCTCCAAATAAAAATACTTTTGATTAACTATACAATAGGAAATGAAAACTAAGATGCCAAATTGAGGAAACCTCATATTCTGATTTTGTTGTCATCGTTCTTCATCAAATAATCTTTTCTCCACTTTAGAAACATCTCTATATAATGTGCTTAGCTTTGCACCTAGACAATCTATCACAAGTAGAATTTAAATGTAATTTATTTGGGATGCTAAAGTGGACGCAATTTGCATCCATTTTAGCATCATCTTGATATAATCCACCTAGTTTTGCACCTAGACAACCTAGCATAAGGAGAATATAAATGAAATTGAGTTGGGGTGCTAAAGTGGACACAATAAATGTGATTGATTTTATGATAATGGCATCCACAATGATGTGATTATATGATGATGATGATGATGACAATGTTGTTGTTGATGATGACAATAACAATGATGAAGATGATGATGATGATGATGAGATGAATGATGATATAGATAATGTTGATGAAGATGATGGAAATGACAATGAACTTGAAAATGATGAGATTATATGATAATGGGCATTTTCCTCTATGTTTTCAATCTCTCTTTTACTATGTAGAATAAATCCCATGGGAATCAAAAATTGGTCAATAGTGTAGCATAATGCTGGAAGATTTGATAGGGGACATAAAACTTGAACAACTAATTTATTTTTTTCTTGAGAGATGTCTACTTATAAGGCCAAATATATAAAAACATTTGATCCACTTCTTCAAAGTAACACTATGAGCATAATCGAAATGCTTGTTGTTTCTTTCCATTTTAAAGCAAGACCAAAATGTCCTTAAGAGTACAAATAAAGTTAGCTTTTGTGTTAAGATTGATATCCACTTCTTGCACCTTGGATTTTCTTGGTAAAAATGAGGGTATGGATGGGGGGGTTGTTGAAAACAACCTTGTAGGGTGACATTTTGGTAGCACCATGATAGGTATTGTTCTACCTTTATGCAATGGGGGTGTAAGGGGGGGGGGGGGGGGGGGGGGGTGTGGGGACTACTAAACCCAATGGCCATTTCAGTCAATGTAAAACCCAATGGCTAACAATATTTTGATAGTCAACACCTCACAACTTTTATTACTTGTTATTAAATCCAATATCTCAAGTCCTGCAATATCCGTAAGTATTATGACATGCATCATCATCATGGACATCAACGTTGTCATCATCATCATCATAATCAATGTCATATGGTACATCAACATCATCTTGATCATCATCCTCATTATCATTAGCATTGTCAACATTAAGTACATCATCAACAAAATCAGCGTCATCATTGTCATTATGGTCACTCATATGCCATTGGTATTATTAATCACTCATCGACATTAGGATTAATGTCATGGAATTGTTAAGGTCATTTATATGTTGTTACCGTCATTTCAATGATAAAGGATTATTTATATGTCATTACAAACATTTAGGTGTCATTAGATTCAATTAGGATCCAAAAGTGATACCACATGCATATTCATCATTGAAATCCACATTGTTATCATCATCATATAATAAATCAACATCATTGTCGCTATCATAGCCATCATCAATATAATTGCAATAATAATGAGCAAGGAGCCCTACTACCTCACAAGAATGGATTATATAGTCTTATACTTATCAAATCATATCCTTACGCTCAATAATAATTATCGTAATGCATCATCATCATGTCGGTAGGGTCTATAAAATGTGTTTGGGGACACTCAAATGCCATTAGAGAAATTTAGGTGATAGTAAGATAATTTACCGCTCATTCAGATTAATCAATACCTAAAAGTGTCATGATTACGATCATTTAGGTGTCACTATGATAAATCAAGATCCAAAAGTACCATCACATGAAGCATGATCATTGACATTGACATTGATATATCTATTGTTATGTCAAACGTTTTTTGAACACAATTCCTAGCTCTAAACCTAGTGAAATTGCTAGCGCGGTTCCTTTCAAAATTTATGCCATTATTCCAGGTGTTATACTTGGATCTATACCTATCGTTATGTTGGATGTTTTCTAGGCGCAATTCCTGGCTCTATAATTGGTGCTATGTTGGATGCTTTTACTGGCGAAATTCATGGCACAATTCCTGTCGCTAACCCTAGATTAATATATGGTGCTATGTTATTTAGGACATTTTTTGAAGGCTATTCTTGGCGTTATATGGGATTTTTTTTTGGATACTAATTGGGACGTTAATTTGGATGCTAATTGGGATGATAATTGTGATGCTAATTGGGACGTTGATTAGGATGCTAATTAGCGTCCAAAATAGAGTCAACTTTTAAAAAGAGACGCTAATTGGGATGCTAATTGGGACGCTAATTTAGATGCTAATTAGCATCCAAAATAGCACCAAATTTTAAAAAAGGAAATAGATAACACCATTAAAAGCGCCATCCCGTGGAAAAGCGTCCACTTTGTCCAAAAAATGAATAAAAATACACTATTTTGATGTAGTGAATGGACCAGTGCATCTATGTGTATATACGCACCAATTCATTTTATTTTATAAAATGCACCGATTTCAAACTTGTTTTCTATTTTGAAGGTTTGTAATTTATTTAGATAATAGATTGATAGCTTTTGTATTTAATGTTTCAGGTTGTTTATTGATAAAAATGCATGGTATGAGTCAATGAACAAAAACTTTAGTCAATGTGATGGAATCAAATCTAGAATTACAAAGCAAGCAAGTGGTTCTAAGTATTTAAATTAATTTATTTGAATTATTTGTAAATTTTACTAATATGTATTCGTTAATATGTGAAATGCATAGCCAAAAAATTAGGAAGATCGATAATATTTTTACTAATCTAAGTTCAGAAAACCATAAAACATTGATGGAAAGGTTACAGAGGGATGGATCAAGTGAATAAAAAAGAAGTAAATATGAATTATTTCTTCAAAAAAAAATAGAAACAGTTGAGTATTTTTTAATTAATAAGGACCAATAAATAAAATTTACATCATGCCAAGGAGTACTGTTCCAAAAGGAGGACATCGTCCAAAACCCTGTGCTCATCTTTGAAATATTTATAGCTATATTGAAAGATCCTTAATCTATGGAGACTATACCTCCTTACAAACTGTCCGAGAAGTAGTAAGAAAAAACAATTCATTGCAAAGGCTGAAATCTTACACTAATTCTGAGAAAATGAGAGGATGAATTCATACACTATGTTTGTGCAACCGATTTAATTGAAGTTCAACCTGGTGCTTTCAATTTCAAAAATACTCCCAATTGCATATATGGAGTGTTTTTTAACAACATTAAGATTTTGCATATAAATTCTTGAACTGGGAACTAACATTGTTGATTGCATGCTTATTGAGACCGACTGACTACTCAACGTCTCATCCTTTGCAACATCCTAGTGCCAGATCACTGACTGATTGACTGCCCTACGTCTTATCCCTATTCCAAGTCACATCCTATAGTTAATATTCTCTTTATTATAACTTGTTTGTATGCTCACAAAGCTTGGAAGATCGTTGTTGTTGACATCTTCTAGAGCCAGGGAGAGGATACTATTTTTTTTGTTTTTGATTGTGTTATTAGTGCGGATGCAATCGATATTGTTTTTCCTTCCTTTGATTTTCTCTCAATGAGGGCTTTCTTCCAGATCGCATGATCGTCTTTACCATATTTTTTTCCTTGACCAAAGACCTTTATGCTCGAGGATGTTGCACTCCAGATGTTGAGGTGTATCTCTCTAGCCGAGTAAACCATCCCACGAGCCATCCCAATGAGAGAGAAGTTTGATTGTTTTGTGGTCGATATGAACATCTCAATGATAGCATTCTTACTATCCATCATCCTAAGAATCCTATTCTGAGCATTGCTTCTCCATACATCAATTTTGGGCAGGGGAGCCGCTAAATTGAAATGCAATGATGCATCCCAATCATCATTTACGATACTATTCTTACCAACCAATTGAGAGCTTACCTGCCAATTACTATGAGGTCCATAGGGAGCCTCACCCTTTTTGGGGATAAAGCAGAGCTCAAGGGATCCAACTTCTTCCATGCCTTTCTTCATTGTAGACTAGTACTCCACAGTCTAAGAGAACTCCTTTGTTAGCCATTAAGTCTGCATGTTTGTTATTTTCTCTCGGAATATGAAAGAACTTAAGAGATTTAAACTCCCTTCCTAAGCATTTAAGAATGTAATGTTGTTTAATTGACAGACTCTTGTAGTTCTTGCTTAGTTTTCTTGGTTCCATTGTAACCATGAGAGAGTCTCCAAAAACTACTAACTCCTTAATTCCGCATTTGCTTACTATCTCTAGTCCCTTTATTAAGGAAAGCCACTCAACGCCATGGTTGGATTTTGTTCCCAGGACCCAAGCATAATCCTTCTGCTTATTCCCTTTAGAGTATAAAATGACTCCTCCTGCCCCTTCCAACCCCGAATTTCCTTTGGAGTCCCTGTCAAATAAAAGGAAGTTACAGCCAAAGAAAAGGAAGTTACTACCAAAATTCAACCACCATCTAGCAAAATCTTCATAGCTCATCCTCAGCTGCCATTTTAAACAGTCAGGCCCTTGAGTAGTTGCATGCCAGTTATGGGTAAAAGGTGACAGAAAATTAATTCCCCATGCTCTTTATTCATAATTCAAAGGTTCCTTATGGTTATGGATCATCCCCCTCATTATTAAAGCTTCCGCCCACAAGGATTTTTCAGAGGACATTACTTTTCCTAGACTGGAGACTTCTCCTTCAAAAATATCTTTATTTCTAGCTTCCCTTATATTCCAGCAAATGTATTTTGGGAGGGAAACCCAAGCCCTTGTGAGATTTGGTTTTTGGAAAAGAGAACCTTGACAATAGTCTTACCAGCAAGAAAAAAGGTCATTCTAGTTTGTTGGAAGGATCAAATTTATATGCAACTCTTGTAGGGAATGAGATAAGACTTCTTGAGAAAACTTTCAATCTAGAAAGAGATGATATAGAGTTTATTTTGAATCTTTGTAGAGGATGCAATGCCATGGCCCTTCAATCCCCCTTTTTTTTGAAATTCTTTGTTGTCATGGTTTTGCGGTGTGCTAAAATTCAGAAGAAGGCATTTATTTTTGGTAGGCCATCCTTGCACCAGATTTTATTCCACTTTATATCAATGCTATTATTTTCTTTGTTGTTGGAGGTGATTTGATATCCTTCATTTGCAGTATAGATTCTTGATTTTCCCCAGCCTCTTCCATCAAAAAGATGATGGTGGATAGGCACAGACCCTTGAAGAAGAGAGAGTAGATTAGTAAAGTAAAAAATGAGATGCTCTGGCATCTCCAAGTCTTTCCATCCAACCCATCTTATGTTATTATTCCAAGAGGAGAAATAAAAAAGGGTGGATATATTTAATTGGTCTAGCCATTGCTTAAGATCCGCAAAGGCAGCCAAGTGATTTTTGGGAGAGACAGGCCACAAATTGCCAGACCAAATCCTAATCCCTTTACCATTTCTGGGGATCCATTGCAAGTTATTTTTAATGATATGTATCTCCTTCTTAAAAAGATACCAAATTGGATATCGATTCCCTGTCAGGGGAAACTCATCAACACATATTTCCGTTCCTCCATTCATATATTTTTTCCTAAGAATCTCCTTCCACCCTGCCTTATCTCTAGAGACAATTTCCCAAAGGATTTTCACTCCTAGAGTGAGGTTCATCATTGTCGGGTCTCTTATTCTAGCCCCTCCACAATTTCTTGGACTGCAAACAATATCCCAATTAACGAGGTGGAATTTTTTTGAACCATTTGACTTACCTCATTTCCAAAGGAATTTTCTAATCTCCTTTGTGACTTCCTGCATTACTTTTTTTGGAGCTATAGAGATCGAGCGGGTATAAATTGGATAGGCTGAGAGAATAGAGTTAATGAGGATGAGCTTTCCTGCTGGGTTGAGCCACCTTACTCCCCAAGAAGATATTTTTTTTTATCTTATCGACAATGCCCTGCTAGTCTGCTGAATTTTTTTCCCTTTAAAGATAGGGGTCCCAAGAAAGTTGAAATAGTTCTAATTTAGCTTCCTTCGAAGCCTAGAACCCTTGCTATCCTTTCCAACATCCTGGGTGGACAATTCTAACCATAAACCTTAGATTTTATATGATTTACCTTTCCATCTGAAGCTTTGAGGAAAGAGGACAACACTTCATTAAATATCTTTGCAGTCTTTGTGGAATCCCCACCATGCAGAATTGTGTCATCTGCAAACTGGGCATGAGTTGCAGCTTTGGCTCCCTTGGCGATCTTTAGGCCTTTTAGTTTTCCATTTTCTTGTAAAACTTGAAGATTCATGCTCAATGACTCATCTACTAACAGAAAGAGGAGTGGGGATAAGGGGCATCCTTTCCTGAGACCTTGAGAAGCTTGAAAGAATTCAAAAGGTCTACCATTAATTAACGAAGCAATCCATGGATTGTTAATGCAAGGTTTGGTCCATTTAATGAACCTGTTCAAAAATACGAACCTGGACATAATTTCAAAAAGAAAGAAATGATTAAACCTATCAAAGGTGTTAGCCATATCTAGCTTTATTTCCATACCTTGTTTCTTTATTTCTAGGCTGGAATGAAAGGCTTCTTGGACAATGATGATATTGTCCAGTATTTGACTCCTGACTACAAATCCTCCTTGAGAGTCTGATATTATATGCTTCATGAGATTTTTCATTCTAGTAGCTAGAATTTTTGTGAGAATCTTGTAATAAGTGTTGCATAGAGAGATTGGCTTGAATCTATCCATAGAGTTAGGATTTTTTTCCTTCGAAATCAAGCCCAAGAATGAAGAGTTGGTGGCCCCACAAATTTTTTCTTTTTTCCTTGTCTAGATTGAGCATCCTTCTCAGATATTCCTTGATGATGTTCCACGCAACTCAATAAAAGTTGATAGTGAACCCATCGGGTCTCGGAGCCTTGTTTAGATGCAGGGTCCAGATCGCTTCACTAATCTCATGTTCTGATATTGGCTTCACTAGTTCCTCATTTTCAATATCAAAAATTATATGAGGAATAATCGAGAAAAGGTCATCCTGAGAGACGAGATTCATCTCATTACTGTCGTTATTGATATTTCTGAAGTGCTGAAAGATATAATGCCCCTTTATTTCTTCATGCCCCTCTATTTTTTGTCCATTGCTATATTCATCTCCTTGATAATATTAAAGCTTAGTCTGGCTTTAGTTTGTTTGTGGAAATAACCAGAATTATTGTCTCCCCCTTTCAACCAAAGTTGCCTAGAATTCAGACTCCATTCTTCCTCCTCCTACCTTGATGCCTCTAACATCCTCATAGTAATCTCTTTTTCTTGTTTTAGATAGAGCAAAGCCATGTTTCCATCTTCCTTACTTTTTTGGAGAGTTGTGAGATCATCTTGAGTTTGTTTATTGTGAAATGAAGGCCCTTTAAAAGATAATTTATCCCAATTCTTGAGAGCAAGACATATTGCTCTTAGATTTGACTCCCGCATATATCTAGGAGAGACAAAGATGTTAGAATTCCAATCCTCTTGAATGATTTCTAGAAGTTTTGAATCCTGCAACCAAAGAGGATTAAAACAGATTGGGATAGGACCCAAATTTTCAAAAGGAGATAAGGACAATTATATTGGTTTTTTATATGAAGTTGTTGAAGGAAGAGCTAGGGAGATCAAGAAAAAATCCCTTTGAAGGAAGGAGGAGCTTATCAAAAACCTCTCAAGCCTTGCAACAATATGTCCAGGTCCCATCCTTTTGTTACTCCAAGTATATTTCCGATTCTTAGGGGGGGGGGGTCCAGTAGATCCAGATATGCCATCAAGTATTCCATTTTCTCTCCAAAGGGATCCCTAACGATCGAGCCTCCCCTCTTCTCCACCTAGTTTTTGGTGGCATTGAAGTCCCCAACAAAAATATATTATTTTCCTTGCAAGTTCTCGCTCAACAAGTTGATAGTTTCCCAAAATACTATCTTATCCATGTAATGCATTGGGCTGTATCAATTACAAACAAATTTTGACTCTTGATTTTCTTTGCATTGCATCTCTGTCAGAAGCCAATGATTGGGTTCCTTTGCTAAATTTATTGTTTATTTTTCCGAATTACAAAAGGTTGCAATTCCTCCAAAATTGCCTCTGGAGCTGATAGCTTTCCCTTGATACTTTTTCTAGTGAAGACGAGATGGGGCCATTACCTCCTCTTCAACCATTTTTGTCTCTTGAATTATCAGAATTTCTATTCTCTCTAATTTGATAATATTTTTAATATATTCCACTTTGATTGATCTCTTGGGGCCTATACAAATCCAAGAGACAACTATCATTATTTATTACTTCTATGAGGTCATGCTAGAGACCTATTATCCACTCTTAATCCTCTGACACTTCTAGTTTTTTGTAGAAGCTTAGTTTCCTCAACGTTCATCTACCTGCCAAGTTCAAGTTTTCTTTATGCTTCCTTTTCCTTGTGGTGCCCGTGAGTTTTTCGTCCCCTAGTGGACGGTGGTGGAGCTTGATCTGGTATTTCTTGAGATCCTTGTGAAGAGGAATGTCCTGGGGAGTCTATAATCGGATTGGCTATGTTTTTCTTTACCGTCGCTTCCCAAGATCCACCTGGGGAGGAGGATCCCGTGAGTGTTTTCTTTGTCCCATCTTCATTTACATTAGGAAGTGTGCTTGGTGTCAGATCCCCACATTATTCTATTTCATTTCCCTCAAGAGGGATATATGTTGAATGGATTTCTCCTTCTTCTATATGAAGAGTTGGGTATTGATTATTGGTGGTCATTCCCTTGGCGCTTAGGGCATGCTCCATAGTTTTTTCTAGTTGTGAACCATTGTTTGCGTTAGGAGGAATATAAGGTTCCTTTTCCCCTCTTTTAACTTATCGCCATCCTTCTTCTTGGTTTTTTCTAGGATCCTCTGGTGCTTATTTAGGATAGCTTTTGACAAAGTGACTGTATTCATGGCACTTTCTGCACTTGAAAGGAAGCTACTCATAATCGACCTTTTGTAGGTGCTCTCACCCATCTATGAAAATATTCTCTGCTTCAGGTAAACCTTTCTCTAAATTGACTTCCACACATATCCTTGCGCATGAGAATAATGGTCCCTTTGGTTCTGGCTTGTCAATATATTTTCCAATGGTGTTTCCAATAGATTGAAGGGACTCATCATTTTAGCAATGTAGAGGGATATGAGGAAGACAAATCCATATTGACACTATTGAGTGAATGTCCTTCTCTGGATCAATAGAAAAACTCCATCGTTTTAGATACAAGCCTCTCAGTCCCATGAAGTAAGGCTTGCTTCTAAAGATGAGATCCCTGTCATATTTGTTCTCAAACAAGAACATAAAAAATGCTTTTCTACAGAAACAATGTTGTAAGACTCCAGAAATCAAAGGAATCTAGTTCTTAGAGAATATGGACGCTTGGATATCGGAGGCTAAAGGAGTAGGCGAGGATTCAACCAAATCCTTGAAGGCATCGTCCAAGAGGCATCTTCTCTCCTCCAGAGGAGGATCCATGCATGCAGGCATAACTGAATGTGATCCTCCTTGAAACATTAAACCCTAGATCGCAGTTGCAATCACAGTCTCCTTGGTCGTGTTCCCCCCTTGATGTTACCCGAATTATTTATTCAAAATTGAGTAATATGTACTTATGATTATTCATGAATATGTTTCAAATAATCTAATTCACATATGTTGAATGGTATGCAGGGACCAACAACAACATAAGTTAATGTCATCATAAGAAAAAAAAATGGAAGATGCAAATGATAATCACTTGATCCTTAGCTCATCTAGAGTGGTGTTGGAATTTAAAATAAGGGGCAAAGAATTTTATAATACTACGAGGGATATAGTGGAAAGAACATACTGATGTACTTTTCACTTACAACATAGAATCCAATCAAATGATTTGAAAAATTAGATCATATGTAAACTACAAGAGGCATTACTAGAGCAATGGTCAATGAGACCTGTTAGACTGCGGCAATAGCAAAAACATACAACAACAAAAAGAATCATTGAAAAATTAATATTCCTAAACATGATTATGTAGAATATGTATGTATAAATACTACAAAGTTCCATTCCTTCAATAGTTTTAATTCTGCTATATTATTTATTTTTCACATCAACAATTTTTTTTTAATGCAATCATTTTACATTTCCAGAAAAATTATTAAAATCCCAAAGGAAGAACGAGGCAATATGCTAAATGCGCCAGTAGGGTTGTCCAATAAAGTGTACAAGGAGATGGTCAAGAAAATAGAAATAATTGCATTTTAAGTGGAGCCATCTCAGCAACAACATGCTTCAAAAGTATGAAATTGTTGATTCTTAGGATTATGTAAATATCATTAATTAATTCAACATTAAATATTCATTTTCAATTGTTTTGTTAATGCAGAAAAGAAAACGAAATGAAACCCAATCAACACATAAGACATAACGACAAGGAAGAAAGGGGTTGATAGCAAAGTTTGTAAGTATTTGTGAATTCCTTATAAGAAATTAAGATTTCGTAGTGGTTGTGATATATATATATATA
>LPNX010441937.1:807697-836050 GCA_001517045.1 Pseudotsuga menziesii
GAGTATATGTTGACGTATCAAAAGTTAATTGTGGGTTTTGTAAGCATCTATATTGTTTTACTTCCCTCATTTTATAATAAAAAAAAATTTAGATTAAATCTATGATTAATTGTGATGAGGTATAAAAATTGAAGGAAACAAAGTATAGAGTGGAGCCAACATACAAATTATTGATGGAAGGCATGATATATGGTTTTGAAAGAAAGTGTATCATTCATGACTCAATTATTCATATGCAGGTACATCGCTTTTCAATTTACATTCATGTATACTATCTATTTTATTTTTCATTATTTCCAACAATGTAGATACACTCAATGCACTTTATTTTTATGTTTGCAGATGCTAGCTGAAAAAGAGGAAAACGACCGGGCCCATGAACAACACAATTGTTGAAATAACCCAATTGATACAAGTGACTTGAGTACCGATAACAGTTCCAACGAAGAATTATGATCCAGATTTAATTTTGATGTTAAAGCAAGCCATTGTAGCTTGTTGTATATTTTGAAATATTTGTCTGTGAAAATCAGACATTTTCTATAATAGTGTATTTGACACAATTTCCGAGTTGAAAAACAACAGGTTACCAATAAGTGTAACAATTACATGCATGTTGACATTTTGATTATTGTTATCTCTATGTTTCCCTATTTTGTATGACAAAGTCAATGTTATTAATGTATAATAAAATAATTTTTTTATTCAATTGGATTCTTCAATCTTATTGTCAAACGTTACATGTGAAACAATACATTGGTACTTAAATGTATTGATGATTAAATATCACAATAGATTTTTGCATCTATGATAGAATAAATTAATCCAAACAAACCCAATAATCAAAATTGAAATGAATAGTACTATCAAAAAATATTCTATTTCAAATAAATAATGTAATTTAAAAAATAAAAACTAAAATATAATATATATATTTCACTACAATGCTAGTATCCATTGTTGAAAGAATCATATGTGGTGCTTTTCCTAGTTAATTTCGCCCTAATGCATCTCCCCAAACACTAATATAACTCACAAACACAATCATTAAAATTGATATATTTGGCTGCAATGTTAGTAACCACTATTCGAAGAATAATATGTAGTGCTTTTGGCAATCGATGACGCGTCGATGCATCTACTCTAATTAGTCGTACTGGTGTGTCTCCATGATTTATACGCACTGGTGCGGTTATGTAAATCAAACACACAGTTGAATTTTAAAATAAAGGTTCCCACTTGCTAGATGACATCACCAATGCGTTTTCATTTGCTTTTCACATCGGTGCATATCATTGGTTTATATGCATCGATGCATATCATTGGTTTGTATGCATTGATGCATATCATTAGTTTATATGCACCAGTGCATATCATTTGTTTACACGCACTGGTGTGCTCATATCAATCGTTCATGCCGTCAAAGCTAAAAAATAAATTTTGTACGGTGCGTACAATGTGACATATTGCATTGGTGTGTTTGTTATGTAAGAAAGAATTGGAGCGTATAATCGATACGCGAGCACTGGTACAACATAGAAATTCTATTATTTTTGGTACTCGTTATGTTTGAATGCACCGATGCAGATACATTACATCGTACAACATGGTGCATTATGTTATGAAATGTATCGGTGTGGTTATTTTGAACATCGATAAAAAAACATCCACTAAAACATCCGAATAAAGAGTTTTTTTAGTTATAATTTTTTTTCGTTATGACATCCGTTAAAACATCAACTACCTTTGGCATAGGTTGTAGCATAATTTTTTAACACTTTTATTGCCAACTTGTAACACTAAAGTCCTTCGTTGTGACCTCCGATACATGGGATTTTCCTTGAGTGCAGTCACCCAACAAAGAACTAGCAACATGGAGAAAGGTCCTCGATGTGGCAGGGGTTGAGATACTAGGGTGAAAATGTGGCAAACAATCCCCAACAACGAGTAAACAATGCGAAGCAAGGTATTGGAATTAACATGGTAGCAGAGTGCAGGATGCAGCCATTGTTGTTCAACCAAAAAATGAACGACATTGACTTCTCCAATTTGTTTTATATTCTATGCATTCAACCGAATAACTATGCCACAAAAATGGTTTGTTGTCAAATTTTCATGATCGGCAAAGCTCTCACATGCATTTTGAGGTCGTCATTAACTTAAACGACGGACCATCAAAAATTATTTGAACGAATAAGTGTTGCTTTATTTGGCCAAATAAATTACAATATTCAACCGAATAATTTGTGTTATTCAGTTGAATAATGCTCAGCATGTGTGTCCGCCTTCCATTTCTAGCAAAATGGACACCCATATTCATGGATCCACCCCTATATTTGTATGTGGTAGAGAAATGTATCATTTAACTTAGCGATCACAATGCACTGTTGCATGCTACACAAACACAAAGAGTTGATGTGCCGGTATAAAGAATTGATGGATAAATATAATGCATCTTGTTTTTTTGTTCACTAAAGGAGATGTTCTTAAATATTTGAGACTTTAATCTTAGGAGTATTTTTAAGTGATTGATGATGACATCGTGAAGAGATATTTTGATTGTTAGCTTTTTGGACTTTGCCATGACCATTTTTATTTATGTTTTTTTTATATAGATGGAATTTGGTTGAGCTAAGATGGAGAAGATTTAAGCAGGTTTTTTATGGAGATGGATATTTAATAGAACTAGTATAGATCCATCTTAACTCTAAATCTGCCAAGCCCAAGAGGGATCAAATCTCTTGAGATGCAAACGTTTCCCCAAATTTTGCACTTAAGTTTGCATTTCAAGGGATTTGATCCATTTGGGCACTTGGTAGATCCATAGTTAAGATGGCTATATATTGGTTTAATATGTAAATATTTATTATGTGTTCAAATCCCTTGTATGTAAATCATGGTTTAGTGATGACTCAACTCCTATAGCATAGCAATAGTTTCATTAATTTTTTTAGTTTTAAATAATTGGAATATCTATCTCTTCTATTTTGAAGTTTAGGTTAGGGTCTACATTGTAAAATTTGTATTTGCCTTATATTTTATTATTTCAATAAAATGTCATGTGCCAACTCTACTTTTAAGTTTTAGGTTATGGTTGTTATTCTAAATGTTTTATTTACTTGATATTTTATTTTATTTTTAAATTCCACTTGTCAACTCCAATTTTAAGTTTTAGATTATGGTCCACATTGTAAATTTTTATTTACATAACATTTTATTATTTTATTAAAGTGCCATGTATCAATTTCATGTTGAGCATGGAATTACACTTCTCCCTCATACTATAAATTACACTATTTATTTAGTGTTGGATCTCTGTATTTTTATATTTTAGATTGAGTATTTTTAGTTTGTAAATAGCTTATGGCAATGTCATGAAAATTGAGGCTTGATACATCTTCTATTAGTCCCAATGGATCAAACTTTACTGGTTATTTAAATTGGCTGCGAAGTCAATTTGTAACTGCTTCAAACTCAAAAAGGTCAACCAGCTTTCGAAAAATCTTGGAAAGTAGGAATTTAATGGTAGGATAAAATTCACCCAGGGGTGGTGCCTCATAACATGGAGAACATTTGTCTCTCTTAAATTTCCTATTGTTAGAAACACTATCAATGGGAGATCAGGAATTTATAGGTCAAGTTGAGTCGAGAAGGGTGATTAATGCTGATGTGGGAAATTAAACAAAAGATCCATCACTAGGAGCAGTTCTTGCAAAATTCCTTGCTTCAATTGGGGAAGAAGAGATCAAGCAAGTGAGATCATTTTTAGGTGAAAATCCTTTAAACACGAGGTATTTTTTGAAAACAAGACTTAAATATCTACTCAATGCCTTAGCTAATACGACTGAGCATGTTTTGTGGAACTTAGTTAATAAGACTGAGCCTCTTTCGTGGAACGTAACAAGGGTTTTATCTTTTTATATATAAAAAATTCAATGTTAATATCCCACGTGTATGTAACGCTAATTATGGAAGTGCTTAATATGATTTCAAGCCCTAGTTCTACTGCAAACTTTTAAATATTAAATTTGGCATCAAGAACATTATTATTCCTTTGGTTTTTCGACATTCATGGTCATTGTAATTCTTTTATGTCAGGGAGAGTGAAATTTTTGAATGAAGCAAATTATTTTGAACTTGATAAATCTCGTGTTTTGTTCTCAAGAAAGAGGTCCCAATCAGAAATATCAACTTCTAACATGTTTTCAATGGATTCCTCTACTAAGAAAATACTACATGCAATATATGACAAAATATGAGGTATGATGAATGAGATGAGGAATGAAAATATCAGGATTTACTCTCTAGAATCAAAAGTAGATGACTTGCATGGAAATATGCGAGAAAAACTAGCGGTAATAGAGGAAGTCATAAAATAACTTGACAAGCTGGTCAAAATGAACCACTGTAGTCACTGTCAAGCTCCCCCCTTGGACGAAGCTAGTCCAATGGATGAACTATCTTCCATTCATCCAATTTATGGGAAGGCAAGGATATGAATGCTAGATGACCTTTTTTGTTGTTATATGTCATGTTTTTTTGTGTGTTTCTATGTAATCAATTTGTAAGGGTTTGGGGTGGAAGGTGCCCGGGGGGGGGTGTCGTTTTTACCCCGACAAAAATATTGTTAAGACTTTTTCATGCGGATTGGGTATTGGAACAAATAACCAAGCTAAGAGGTTGGCCATGTTATTGGGATTGAAGATGTGTTATGAAGCTGGTGTTCATTTTTTAACAATGATTGTGACTCTTTTTTCTCCACAAGAGGATTTTAAATTTCTTTAACAATGATTGGTGTTCATTCTTTAACAATGATTGGTGTTCATTCTTTTTTCTCCACAAGAGGATTTTAAATTTTTATTCTCATTTTAAATATCTTAGATTGTATGATGTGCTCATAGAACTAAATCATTGAGTTGATTATTTGGTTAATCAAGCCTCTCATCTCCCAAAAGGAGGATATAAGGATAATGAGGGAAATCTCAGTTTTATCAACATTCCTTAGTTATGAATTTTACATCTTTAGTTCTTTGGGAGAGCAGGTGGCATTTATTTGGCATCGATATATGTGTTGATAAATGGACTTCGTTGGAAGTTTTGGCAAGTGGTTCATATTACCATGTTGTTATCTCATTTATGGTTCAACATGATGCCCTTCATCTTTCTCTTCGCTCCATTTTGGGTTTCATTGTGAGATGCTTGAGTTGGTTTGGCTTTAGAGTATGAGTTTTAGATGCTTTTGGAATGGTGGGAGAAATGGTTGGAGATTGTATGTATTCTCCATAGCATGGGGGTGTAGACACCTTTTTTGTCATAATTCTCATAAATTTCAGGTATTCTCTCTCAAAAATCTAAACTTCTCCCCTTACGTACTTTCAACTTTGGGATACGAGGCATAATATTAGTTATTGTTGGAGTTGAGGAATTCTTGATGTTTCTTTGTCTTGGATTGGTGAGAATGGCTATCTTTTAAGTTGCATTTGTGTCTTTTTGTCTCTATATGATTTGTCTTATGGTTTCTTTGGTATTGGTTTGGACAATCTATCTTTGTTGAGAACTCTTACCAGTCGCCGTCTTGATTGTAGTTCTTTGTTTTCAGGAGGGGTCATTCTATGTAGGTTTTTTAGTATGGAAATTATTAAAAAAATGATGATATTTATTCCCAAGTAGCAAGTGTTAAGACATGCATGAACCTATTTCAGATTCAATTGAATGAAATTCAAGACCAATTGATTGTTTTGAACAACTCTACTCAAATTAGATCTGATCTGGAAACCAAATTCAATTGTCTTGATTGGGTTGTTAAATATTGGGATAGGAAGATTCAAGACATAAGGAAGGATGTTGATAATTATGATGCTCTGATTAAATAAAATGAAAATATTATAAGTGGAGGAAATTCCAGAGTGGAGGGGAACTTTGAGGAGTATCTTGGAAAGGGTAATACTATAATTGCAAATGGTTCAATGGGTCTAGGCTTTCCAATTTTTCAGTTCACGTGGGATTTGCTTCGACTAACCCAGGTTCAACCTTCCATCCCAACCAAAAAAACCCAAGGCATCGGCTTGACATAGAATAACTTCATTGGCAACACTTGTGACACAAGTGAAGCCTCACCTGAGATACCCATAAGGACTATAGGAACTAGGCTTCCACAATGACAAAAGGGGATCTATCCATGGATGAACTCTACAGACTACCGCACGATGCATATAGGTGAACCAATCATCGACCAATAACAACAACATATGAAAACATAGCAGATCTAAATCACATCTACCAAGATTTTCAACATTTTTATTCCATTTCATCATAACTATTATCAATCATAGGAAATAAAAAAAAATCATACATAAAACAAACATAAACCATTTGACACATAGAATTTAACAAGGAAACCCATATGGGAAAAAACCACAAAAGCACTCTTCATTTGGCATAATTCGTGTTTGAACGCTTTGGTCTATGCACACATCCTATAGACATCTTCCCAAATCACCTTTACATTAGAACCATCCACACAACTTGTGGATCGACATTAAAATCCCTTGACAACTCTTATTCACTCTTTGCACTGCAATTTACAACAAACTTCTTAAAATATACTCTCGACTGTATCTCCTATACTTTTCCTCTAGAACCAACTACTAACTAGATCCTAAAGGAAGCCTTTGATGGAAAGGTAAATCTGATAAAATCCAAGGTTTATGCCTGAAATTTGCCACCCAGGATGCTGGCAATAATAGCAAGGGTTATGGGCTTTAAAGGAAATCTAAATTGGAACTCATTCAGCTATCTTGGGACCCCTATTTTCAAAGGTAAAAAAACTTCTGTAGATTGGCAGGGCATTGTCGATAATATCAAGAAAAAAATATCCTTGTGGGGACTAAGGTGGCTCAACACATTAGTAAATATCGTCCTCATTAACTCTATCCTCTCTGCCTATGCAATTTATACCAGCTCGATCTCTTTAGCTCCAAAAAACGTTATGTAGGAAATCACAAGAGATGCATATAAATATGATCCTTCCAACAATTTGGAATGACCTCTTTTCCTACTGGAAATATTATTACCAATGTTCCTTTCTCCAAAAACTAGATCTCACAAGGGCATGGGTCCCCCTCCCAAAATACATTTGCTAAAAGATATGGGAAGCTAGAAATAAAGAGCTTTTTGAAGGAGAAACCTCTAGTCCAGGGAAATTTATGGCTGCTACAAAATCGTTGTGGATGGAAGCTTTAGTAACGAGGGGGATGACCCATATCCATAAGGAACCTTTGAGTTTTGAAGAAAGAACATGAGAAGTTGACTTTCTGTCACCTGCTACCAATAATTGGCATACGACTGTTCAAAGACCCAATTATTTAAAATGGCAGCTGAGGATGGGCTATGAAGAATTTGCTAACTAGAGGTTGAATCTTGGCTGCAACTCCCTTTTATTTGATGGGGTGTTAGCTGGAATATTTCACCTGCTGCGGACAGCAAGGTGTTCCACTGGTCTAAATGGTTCATGATTTTGACATACCTACTTGCCATATCTGTCATGGTTCGAAACATGATGGTCAGAACCTGACATGATGGTCAGGTGCTATTTCATTTTTTAACGAGCTTGACATAGAATGGGAACTTTGCTCAAGGAAAAATGACATGATGTTCAGAACCTGACATGATGGTCAGGTGCAATTTCATTTTTTAACGAGCTTGACATAGAATGGGAACTTTGCTCAACACGTGGTTTCATTTTTATGCAAGCTTGAAACCAAAAGGTAAACTATGCTTAAGGAGTGGTTTTATTTTTTAACGAGCTTGAAACCAAAAGGTAAACTATGCTCTAGAACCTGCTCTGCCAAACATGATATCCATAGGTTTGTAGGTTTCCCCCATTACATAAAAGCTAGCGACTTAGCTCCATTATGATGTCCATAGACTAGAGCAATGCCCCCCATTTTACCTATGATGGAAGAAGCTAACTAGAAGAAGGGGAAGGAATCACAAGAACATGAGGCACATTTAGGGCAGTCTGAATACTAGGAGTCACATGATGGTCAGGTGTAACAAATGAAAGCTGATCAATGGTCACAATATTCCCATCATGGGAAAAATGCATAACTCAAAAGAGTGTGGACACAACAGCCTTCATGGCATAAAAATAATCGCGTCCAAGGAGCGTATTGAAATCTAAAGGACCTTGGACCACCATAACATCGATACAAATAGTTTTCCCTCCTAATGTAATAGGTAAATGAGGAAGGATCCCTAAAGGTGCAATAGGCCTTCGATTAAAAGCCAGTATCTAATCGGTGGCTGGCACAAACTGAGGAGAACCTAAAGCTTGCCAAGCTGTTGAGGATAGAATAATAACAGAAGCCCCTTCGTCAACAATAGTGTGAAGTATCCACCTAGCAGTAACATTCACAACTATCTAGAAAGGAACACTCGAATGAATACCAGACTTTGTTAGATTACTCCAGTCAAAGGAAACAACCTCACTACTCAGAGAGGGTTTTATCGAAACAAACAAAATTTCCTCTTATCGAGAACAATTAGAACGAAGCATAAAAAACTTAAGCAAGTTTAAGTTCATTCTCTACTGGAAGAGAAGAACAAGACGAAGATTTGGTCAAAGTGACTACTTCAGTCTTCACACTCTCTGATGAAAGAGTGGGATCGGGTGGAAATGACACTGTATTGACCACTTTAACTTCACTCTCAAAAGGGAGAGTGGGATCAACCACAGATAAATCCAAATCGACCACTTGGTCAACCAGTGGGGGATCGAGGGATAATTTACTATCACTTGTTGGAATCACTTGTTGATGATCAGTAATATTTTCCAACCAACACGAAGCTTCATCCATGCTTGGACAAAGAAAAGTGCGATTCATGGCCTTGCATATCAAACAAGGATACAAGACTTTACCCTTACGACCTTTTACCAATGGGTCACTGGTTGAGGGAGTATTGTCAACATGATGATCAGAGGTTGATGAAACAGACGGTTTGAACCTTTTAGACCACTCTTCTTGTACACGGGAGAGACCGGGACACTCCTTAAGAAGGTGGTCCTCCTTGCAAATCTTACAAGGGAACTTGGGTTTTTTGAGTGTTCTCTTAGAGCGAGCACCATGAAGAGAAGATAATTGCTTCTTTTTCTCTTTCTTATCCTTCTTCTTCTTATCCTTCCCTTTCTTCTCCTTCTTATCCACATGAATACTAACCACAGAGGTTTGGTCAAGCGAAGAAGAAGAAAGGGGTGAAGCCACAACCAGCAAAGAAGGAGCAGGATTAGGTTGAGGTTGATCCTCTCCTGGAGGAGAGGTGACTTTTGAGACATTAGGTGTAAGAGGAATTACTGGATTAAAAATCCAGACTGGTAATCCTATAGTTAATCTAGGAATATTTAGAGTGGCAATAAAGGGAGGACCAATACCTTCACTTGGAGGGAATACAAAAGGTCCACCTTGGAAAGGGACCTCTTGAGTAGTAATCCCAGATGAGGATGCCATCTCTAAACTCTCTAATGAACCCCTTACTACCACACATAAGCAAGTACTACTCAAACTAAAAGCAACAAGCAAACATGTGAAAGGAGTGGATAAGAGTCAGGAACCTCATAGGACAGGCCAAAAGGATAACTCAGATGGTTTGAGGATTCCTAAAAAGGGTCTCCTGATATACACAAGGTACGTCGGAGCTCAAATCGGTAGTAGTACTATCTAATGCATAACCGTTCACAAGGGGCCTTCCTATATACAATCAAGTACGTGAAGTACCTTTCTATATACCTCAAGGGTACGTGAAAGGCCGTTCGATATACCGATAGTACGTGGAAAAACCGTGTGAGTCTCGGGATGTAATGCAGACAAATAACGACAGCTCCTATGCTTAACAACGCCCAGACACGTCTCTAACTTATCACTCAAATTGCCAAAAGCTTTAACCTAGTACTGCCGTTACTTTTATCTTGTGCGCTTAGGTGGAACCATGGAGTGAAAACTTGAAATTAAAGAAGATGTACACTGATCTATATGATAATGCAAGTTTTTCTCTTTAATGAAATTCTACCTAAGAGAGCGAGAGAGATTTACTTTTCTTCCCAAAAATGCACACCCAAATACAAATGCAATTCTATCTTTTCAAACGAAAAGTGAAATATCAATGCACCCCAAACAATCTTCAAAGCAAATAAGAAAGAGATCTAGAGAACATATAACATAAATAAAAATTGTTTCCTATCTTTTCATGCTTGAAAAAGATGCATAAAAACTCAATGGAAATATGATTTCACTAACGTTTCCAAACAAATCTAACTCTAATGCATGCAAAGCCGAAAACAAATATTTCTTCTTAATGAAAGTAAGATTTAGAATTCCAAACAATCATGCACAAAACAAGAAGAAAATTGATTAACAAACTTGCGAATAAAGCAAAAGAGAGAGAAAACTAAAACTTCTCTTTGAAACAGATAAGGAAACAAAGAACCAATCTTTCCTACCAAGCACTGAAAAAATCAGCATGCAAAAGGAAACAAGAATCACCCCAAGCAAAGAAAGACTCAAAACAACATGGATCACTCATGCATTCCAAGTCCAAAACAAACCAAAACCTACTCATGAAAATGAAATGTATATTTCCAATTCCAATGAATAATATCTATAGAAAAGAGCAAGAGGTTTCAAGCAAACAAAATAATGTAAAATGTAATGCAAGAAACACAAACTCTCTTTGAATGTAGAAATAAAATAACAATCAAAGCGACTACAGAGTACACTTCATTTTCATCAAAAAGTAGCCAAAAACACACAAAAATAAAAATATAAAGTCTGGAACAGGTCCTACCTGGCACCGCGCAGATGAAGCTGCTGACAGGCGATTTTGAGGTAGAACCACTCCTTGCTCACTGGATTTAGGCGGTGGCACCACGTATTGCTAACTGGACTCAGGTGGTGGCACCGCTCCTTGCCAACAGAACATGTGTGGTTCCCTGTAAAAAATACAAAACACAACAGACAATGATAGATCAAGTAATAAAAAGACCAGATCAGGGTAAAGCCTAATAGATTGAGTATAAAAACAGAGCATAAAAGGTCAAAATGATTCAGATCTGGAAGTTTCAAACCCAAATTGACTGAGTCAAATAGCAGATCTGACTGAAGAGAGTTGGACAAGGAGGCTGGATTCGGATAAGAGTTGAAGAACTGAGGAAGATTAGATCAACTGATACATATATTCATTCCCCAGCGGAGTCACCAGATTTGTTAGCTGGAATATTTCACCTCCTGCGGACAACAAGGTGTTCCACTGGTCTGAATGGTTCAGATCCAGAACAAATAGAGGATAGAGGTTGAAGACTCTCCCTAGATGTTGTAGATATCTGGAATACAAGGATTTGATAGTCCACTTGTTTACCTGCAATCAATCTCAACACGAAACAGATCAAACCAACCAAAATATGATCTACTAATCTATGCTAGTGACTAAGGAATCTAGCAACATATATGCGAAATCACAACAACAACAACATATGTGGGACATAAATCGACTTGCATTAAAGAAATATGAAGAAGTTTACAACCAATCCTTAGTGTTTACATGCATCTCCATGAAACTAGACCATCTCATCCCCAAAAGCTCCAACTCTAGCTCTCTATGCTTTCTCCAAATGATCTTGGGCCAATGGTCAATCCAAAAGCATAACAATACCTCAAGTGTTCTCTCCTCAACCATGGCTATGAGCTCTTATTTATAAGGCTTTAATGGATAGATATGGTTGAGAAATTAGTTGGTGAGGTGGCTTCTAATATCCTAGGATGAGGGATCTCGAGCTTAACCAACCCATAGTAGTAGGGATAAGGTAGGACACGAGGCTTATCATCTAGAAGCCTTGAGAAACTTCTCTTTTTCCCCTTTTACCTAGGGTACCGCATTTCTCCTTCTATGACAGAGTGGTTCTGGTAATAACCGCTTATGGACCAAGGACAATAAGCGGCGGCACCGCTTATGGGCAACAGATGATGGGCGGTGCGAACAGGGGTACCACTCCTAGATAAAGGGGCATGCGTAGTGCTGGGAATTTGTATGAAAGATTGATTAAAAACCATTCAGTTTCCACTCCAGAAGTTGGGATTCAGGGCAAGTAGGTATGTCAAATGTCTTATCACATGATGGTGATAGGATTTTGGTATAATAGGGGCCTCTAAAGGAAATTCGGGGTTGGCAAGGGCGGGAGGAGTCATTTTTTACCCAGGAGGGAATAAGCAGAAGGATTATTCCTAGGGCCTGGGTAAGAAATCCAACAATGGGGTTGAGTGGCTTTCCTTAATCAAGGGACTGGAGATAGCGAGCAACTGTGGAATGGAGGAGTTAGTAGTTTATGGTGACTCGCTCATGGTCATAAGGGGAGTAAGAGAGATGAATAAGAATTTCAATAGAATGACAATCAAACTACATTAGATCCTTAATTGTTTAGGAGGGGAGTTCAAATATCTCAATTTATTTCATATTCTAAGAGAAAATAATAAACAGGAAGTCTTAATGGCTAACAAAGGAGTTTTATTAAAATATGGAGAACTACTCTGCAATGAAGAAAGGAATGGGCTAAGATCGATTCCTTGAACTTAGATCTATTTCTAGAAAGGAAGAGTCTTTATATCCATTAAACTTGGCTTTATTTCAAATGGCAGGTATGCATTGCATCGTAAACAGGGAGTGGGATGTCTCAATGCGTCTCAAATACACTTCAGATGCTTTAATTGAATTTGTTTCAACAACAACTCATTTACATAGAAGTAGCAGGAGGATGCTCAAACCAATCATGAAAGCCAGCAATGGGACGCTCAAATCATGGAACTACCAACTTGTTGGGTTGGATTGCGATATGGATGGAGTTGAACTAGAGCCTCTGCGCAGAGGGAAAATCCAAGCATTCTTAGTTCTAGGAAATGAAATGAATGCTATCAATGGGACGTTCAAATTATTGAATTTCAAACTTATTGGGTTCTCTCGCTTTTTGGCTGGAGTTCAACTAGAGCCTCTGCGTATAAGAAATGAATCCTGTGAAGAGGGAAATCAATAGGAGTTTTGGAGGAAAAAACTCTTGGGATCGAAAGGGAGACATAGGGTGAGTTGGATAGCACTATAAAAATAACTATTTTAATACTCAGCAAATGTCAACAACAAAAGGATGTGATTTCGAACTTGGGTAAGACTAAGTGTAGCAGATGGGCAAAGATTTGGAGGAGGCATTCAACTTCAACAAGAAAGCATGCAAAAAATATAATCCTTGGTTTCAATATGAATGAAATTTATATGCAATATTGGATAATGACAGGTGCTAATAGGAGCTTTTCTGAAAATGGAAGCAGCAAGGTGAACTTCAACAAATGCGGGTGATCCAATGATTTAGTTTTGCACAAATTTAGCATCTTTTCCCAGCCTTAACACTGCATTACTTTTGTTTACTTCTTATTGGACAATTTTATGGAGGTATAGTCTCCATCGACTAGGAATATTTCATGATAGTTACGAATATGTTAAAGATGAGAAAGGTGTTTTGGACATTGCCCTCCTGTGGGAACAATCCATCTTGGGCGTAATGTAAACTCTATTTTTTACAAAAATACTTAACCGTTTCTGTTATAAAAAAATTCTGAAGTCCAACCCTTTTACATTTTTATAGGCTCTAACGATCGATTTTACATCCCACGCCCACTACCCATAAGTGGAAAATTTTTCTAACTGATTCACCGCATACATGAATATGTCCCCAAAAAATTGCCCAAAAATATAGATATGACCCATTCCATCTTTGCTTCGTCACAACCATGTTCACATTGAGACCAAACTTCTCCTTTCACTTCATCGCAGCCCTGTTCACACCGCGACTGAACTTCTCAAAACTTATGGACCAAAATTTACACATTTTCCTAAGGCCAATAGGACCCCAACACTCACATGTGGTTCCTCCAGATCCACTTAAGATGTAAACCTATGTGGCGTTCAACTTATATTGAAACTATTGGAAAATTTTCATTACATCCTTTGTCTGTCGCTGAACATATTCCTTAACCTTAGCATTTTTCTCCATCAGTTCATAACTTAAATGTCCCAAACTTTCCACTTTTGTCACCTCTACAACTTGTTGCACCTGGACATGTACTAGATGAATGGTCCATGTGACCAGCTGTGTTTCAAATTGAAGCTATGCAACATGACTCATTCTTCACTGCTGCTATGTTTGATTTCAATAGCCTTACTCATCTTCTCTACCGACGACAATTTTTTCAACAAGTTCCTCAACTCGACGATATTGGACTCTGTTGCATGAAGTTGATATGTTATGTCTTGCAGCTCAACATCATCCATTAAGGCTTCCCATGCATGTGAAACCTGTGCATATGCCTTAGCACAGAGTGCCTTGGCCTCCTGAATTTGTTGCACATATTTATTAACTACCTTCCATCGCTCTTCCAATACTTAGGTGGGGTGTACTAGGAAGAATCTTAGATTCTAATTCTGTAATTATTTGGTGGAAGTCGGTAGCCACTTCCCCCAGCCTAATGACCCGAGCCTTAGGGAGCATGTCAGGTGTAACTCCAACCTCTTTAATTTCATGGCAGGTAAACACGATAGCTTGCTCAAGTCTCTGTCTATCCTATTTCTAGCTTTGTGTCTGCTTCTATGTTTCCTCCAACTTCTTCCAGAGCAAAGATACAATGGTATTCGACTGCTTCAAGTGTTCATACATTGTATTTTCCATTTCCTTAATCCCATCAAATGCAACCTTTTATATGTTATGTAGTAAATACATTGGAAACATACATAGATCTATGCCAACATAACCAATGTCCTAAATCACGCTACTTATATTATGGTGTGCCCAATTCAAGTGCTTTAGGAAACACCTAAACTTTCTGATGTTGTCAAGTTGATTATACTTCAAGTGGGCGATCCTCATAAGGATCCACTTATTGAGACTGCAACTACAAAGTTCCATGACTGACAGCTACCCTTACTTATTTTACCACATCACAGAGAGCTTGAAGTAAGTCAATAACGCTCCCAATCAAATGTGTGTGTCTAATATCAATCTTCTTATGTGTTTCATCAGCAACCTCCACCATTCTATCAGCTGAAAAATTATAGATTTCATTGGTAATTCTATTAGGGGCTCTCTGGCAACCTTTTTCTTTTAGAGACTATTTTTTCTCTCTTCAGCATATTTCCTCTTTTCCCCAAGTTCTATATATGTCGGTGTTTCACTTGATTCTTCATTGTTGTCGTGAGGTGAAATGGGTGGGTTTTCTTCATCGAGGGGTCCCCTACTTAATTCCCCGATGTGTCCTCCTGTCGCAAGTCGATTTCAGCATATAATAGGTCATATGTGACATTCTGCTTAAATTCTTCAGGCCAATCTCAAACTATCAGATCAAGTTCCTCCTCGGCTAACTGAAATGCAGTGGTTAACCATGGATGTTGGTGGTGTTTATGTGGTTGCAAATATAGATGGAGAGCCCCTAAAGTAAACTATATCACATTTATGTACCGCTAGACAGCTTCTACGACAATCCTTGACTCATTTCCAATATGATGCCTTGGCAGATCAGTATGTAGGTAGAATTCAATATTGCTTTATTTTTGTCTTGTTTGGTTCTTCTCATCATACCATAAGTTTAAGTAGCATGCCCCGCGACATGGGACATGCACTTCCATCCTTTGATAGTTGGGTGGATTGTCCAAGGCGACAAAATATATCAAAATTAGCAGCCAGGAATAAGTGAAAGGAGTACCATTTTCTTATGCATCGATAGCATGCGCCAATAATTCATTCAACAAAATGTGGACCAATTCATATGGACTCAAGTAGCACATTGCTTAGTTGCAACAATGGTACTAATAGTGCACTAGGTCGGTTGCATTTTCCTTAATAAATTTTTGGACAATACTTTGGCTACGAACCGAACACCATCATCATTGATTGAGGTGATGGAAAGCCCCCTCTTATCCCATGTAATATTGAACTTCTTTTTCATGAAAGCGACAAGGATTGGTTCATGATCCATACCAGCAAAAAATGGCATTTGGTCGACTTCTGCTTTAGGCATCCTAGCGATGGCAGAAATCAATTTGACGTCGATAGAAATATGATTACCCAATCAAAAACATCCCCCATGAAAACAAATGAACAAAGGATTCACACATGCATTGACCTCAGTTGTGAGACCAAAGTGGGGCATATTAATCAAGGACAGAATTCCTGACTTCTCCAACCCATTATCCCAATCCATAGGGACCAACAAGATAGGCCCACCTTCAACCAATTATATTGAAGTCATATACTGCGACAATTGGATTTCTGGGAACTTCCTTAAATCATGGTCTGTGAATGTTAGCTTCTTCAAGTTCAGCATAATATCTGTTGTGATATACACACCTTTTGGATCGGTCAGCTTAAACAATGGATACTTGGAATTCTTGTGAATGACCACATTGGGAGCATCATCCTTTAACGACAAAATATACCTAGGCAGTATTGTTGTTGAACTGGATCCTTAATCTTCAATATCATGTGTTGCTTTGAATCTCTACTCAGGAAGAATGACTCGACCAGTCGTTCGCTTCTTCCTTGGTGGATTGACAAGGATGGGTTGCGAGGAAACCTTTGGTGCCTCCTCTAAAATGGGTATGGCAGGGGGAGCCTCCACACCTAAAACTCGAATGGTGCTTGAACTCAACATAGGAATATACATTAGATAAATATTTGGCCTCAAGGAATTCCACATAGTTATTTCACTTCAAGAAACTTTACATTTCGATACAATGAGGCAATTGGCTTCTGCTGAGAGTGAAATAGGTTTATGCATGAGACAAGTAATCCAATCACATGGGTATGCAATAATTGAAAAAAGGTGTTGGCTAATCCTTTCACACACTGATATCTTTTCGTTCATTATGAAAAAGTGCCATTAAATGCATCACTTCGTTCACCATAATAGCAGGAAATTATTATGCATTAATTATAGAATTGACAAAAAGTACGCTGCCAAAATCTCCCATTACCCAACTTTAACTGCAACACAACTTAATCTTGTGACAAAATTTTAACTCGTGACAGACGTGTAGCCTGTGACATACCCTTAACTTTTGACAAACCTTTCTTTAAAGGAAGATTTCAAACTTATATACAAGAATCAATTTTTTTCCATGTACAAGTTTAGCAAATACCTATTCAATCGAGTGAAGTACGACTATCCATGTAAGGTTCTAGCCGACTCCCATTTACCAACCCATCAAAGGGTGCACAATCTAACTTTTGTAACTGAAAAACACCTCCATCAATGACATGAATTACAACATATGGTCCCAACTAGTGTGTACAAAGCTTAGCAGGATGCTTCAAAAACTTCTTGTTGTAAAGAAGAACAAAATCAACTAGATGGAATTGCTTGAACTTAATTTGGCAGTCACGCCAAGCCTTTTGTCTCTCTTTATCGACTCGGTGATGATAGCCTGCAATTAAACGAGACATTATTTCTTCAATTAAATCGACATCTTTCATCTCAGTAATTGCAACTATTCTGAGGCTAGGTACAATGTATTCTTTTGACATAACAACCTCCTTCCCATAAACCAATCTGAACAGAGTGTGCCAGGTAAGCTTCTTACATGTCGTGTGGTAAGCCCATAAAACTGCAAGTATTTTGTGATCCCAGTCATGACAATTTACATTGCAGATATTAGTTAGTGTGTTTTCTAATATTTTGTTAAATGCTTCAACAACTCCATTTGATTGTGGATGATATGGCATTGTCTTCCTGTGCTGGATCTCAAATTCTTAGTTAATTTCTCAATCAGCTGATTAAAAAAATGTGTACCCTTGTCACTTATTAGGATTTTTGGACACCCAAACCTGGTCAAGACATGGTAGACCAAAAACCTTGCAGTAGCTGTGGTAGTATAATATCTGAGTGGTGTTGCTTCAACCCACCTGGTTAAATAATCGATCACAATAACTATATACCACATACTTGTAGGTTTAACCAGTGGATTAATGGGACCCACAAATTCAACATCCCATTTATCAAATGCTTGCAAAGTTACCTATTGTACCAATGGTAGTTCATCTCATCACGATGGTTTCCTTGTACGTTGACAAATATCACATCTATGACAATACTCCATAGCATCAACATGAAGGGTAGGCCACCATAATCCTACCTGTAAAATCTTGTGTGTGCATTGTCACTATTCATGTATAGTGGACCCCTATGATGCCAACATGAGTTTCATTTAACACCATCAATCACTCATGTTCCAAGACACAACAATGAAGTATCTCATCTGGTCCCATCTTATACAATTGTCTAGCTATCAGCTAGAAATCTGTAGCTTTTACAACCAGTTGTTTCTTTTTTGTTGTGCTAAATATTGTTGGGCTTAACCTTGACTCAGAATGATTCAAAGGTGGTAGAGGTCTAACACATGGCAGTGGGAACAAGGTTTATTATAGCCCATGGTATTTTTCCATGGTATCAGTGGTCAATGGTATTTAGTGGCCCATAGTATTGTCCCATGGTATTACATGTAAGGAAGCATTTCTAAAGCTTGAGGATACTCCATTGTAAATGGTCCTGAGAGGTGAGTGGTGGCTAGCTCACTTGTCCCATCTTGGTAGGTTTACATTAAGGGATATAATAGATATATTATGGTTGTTTTTCCTCGTTTTGGTTTTTCCATGTAAATATGTTGAGTCTATCTTAAATGTGTTGCTGCGTGGATTTATGTTCTCTCATTATTAATTTTATGTATGCTTGTTTAAAATCCTAATAACTAGTATTACATACATGGTTTGGCATGTATTTTTGCTTGTTGTGTTGTACTTGGATTTTGAATTAATTGTGGGGTGCATGTTTGGTGGTACCTGACACCCTAACAGTATTTTTGGGTTCCTTGTTAGAATGCAATTTCCTCGGGTGCTAGAAGCACAAGGTATCCCTCTTATGCATAGAGAAGGGATGTTGCATCAAGTGTGGAATGAACCACTAGATAGTTTTTTCAATGATAGGTGTACGTGTAGCCTAACTTGATATAGATTGGAGAGGTTGAGTCTTTGATTGTGGGAGGAAAGTAAGATGGTTTAATCTCAGTTGTGGGACCAATACTGATGAGCCATTTGTGTGAAGAGAATTCCTAGAGACTAACAACTACAACAGCTAAGGACCCATGTAATATGGTAGATGGATTCCTCTTTATATGGATGTCAATGAAAGGGTTGGCTGCAGGTACATAAATAGCATGACAGAAAATGAACAAGTAGACGAGCAAGAAAATGAGCATGGAAAATGAGAGGATGAATCAATGGATGGTGATGGTGTAGTCATGATGAAGACACATGAAAAAAACTTAACGTATCAGTTTGCATGTAAAATGGAATATGGTTGTAAGACCTATTAAGGCATGCATACCCCTAGTAACTCATCAGTAAAGTGGGGAGATAGACCTAGGTGATAGGGGTGTGTGTGTAAGATTCCTCGGTAAAACTTTGAGGGGGTTGGTGTTTACTCCAAGTCATGTTTAAAGGGGGGTTGTTAGGGTTAAAATTGACTCAAGAATGATTCAAAGGTGGTTGAGTTCTAGAACATGGTTTGGGAACAAGGTGTAATACAGCCCATGGTATTTTTCCATGGTATTGGTGGCCAATGGTATTTAGTGGCCCATAGTATAATCCCATGGTATTACATGTAAGGAAGCCTTTATAAGGCTTGATAGAATCCATTTTAAAGTGGCTTGGAGGTGAGTGGTGGCTAGTTCACTTGGCCCAACTTATCCAGTTTAGATCAAGGGAGATAATATATATATTATGGTGGTTTTCCTCGATTTTAAGTTTTACATGTAAATATGTTGTGTCTATATTAAATGTGTTTCTATGTGTATTTGTGTTCTCTCGTGTATTATTTAATGATTCTTGTTCAAATCCTAATAACTTCTTCTGGTGCACACTCCATAGTCAAGAAGTGCACAAGGTTTTCATAATCGTCATCAACCACTTTTACTGCAAATAACTATGTGTCGGGAAGAGTATCATCTAGACTAGTAGGCTCTTCCCCATTCTCTAACCTTGAAATATGGTAAGGGTCTACATTTAGTCTTCCTAGCTTTACAATAATTTCAAAATCAAATTCTTGGAAGAGAAGAATCCATCGACAGATCTCCCCCGCCCCCCCATGCTAGATTATTAAACAAGTATTTCAAACTAGAATGGTCCGTAAGAATTTTGAAATGGCCACCCAATAAGTAGTGTCAAAATTCCTGGAGTGCATACACCATAACAAGTCCTTCCCATTATGTAGTGGTATAATTTCTTTCTGTATCTGACAAATTTCTACTAGAAAATGCAATAGAGCCCTCACCTGGTTGTGTAACCATTTCTCCTAGTGCGAAAGATGATGCATCAACATGCACATGAAATTATTTCTGCCAATCAAGGATACCAAGATAGGGGTTGAAACCATGTTCTCTTTATGAACATCCAAACTCTTTTGACATTGCTCGTCCCATTTAAATTTAACATCTTTCTTCAACATATTCTGCATTTTATGTAATAAACAATATGTCCTAGCGTGGTATTTAACTATTTAACCAACGAGGGTGGGGGTAGGTCAACAATAATTGCAATCTTTGGAGGGTCCATCAATATTCCCTCTCGACAGACAACATGCACCAACAAAATTCGAAAAGGAGCACATAAAATACATTTCTTCATATTTAAAGAAATATGAAACTATATACACTGTTCCAACATCATCCTAAGACTTTAAATATGATCTTTAACTGGCACATTGACTGTCCAATCATCTTGAATAGATTTCAATAAATTTATGGATAAAATATTTAAAAGCGACTATCACTATTCTAGAGAAAATAGTCGGCGCATTCTTAAATCTGAATGGAATTACTGTGTATTGGAAGAAAACCCACTATGTCGCAAAGGTTGTCTTGTGCCAATTTTCATTTAAAATCCTGATTTGGTGGTGTCCATAAATCCATGAGTAAAAGAGTACACCTCTTGGCCCCCTATTCTCTCCAATACTTCATCTATGAAAGGTGTAGGAAACAGATCATGCAAGAAAGCATAATTCAGTGTTCTCAAGTCGACATAGATACAAACTTCTCCGTTTTTCTTATCTTATACAATGATTGGGATAATCCACTATGATTCTTCGATAGGTTCAATAATTCTTATGTCCAACATTCTATCTAACTCTCTCTTGACCTTCTCTTTGTATCTAATATTTAATCTATATGGTTGCTGCTTGACAGACCTTGCTTGCATATGGTTTCAGAGGGATATTCATTTCACCCATATCATCGACGATCCCCTTCATTTCCGAGAAATTTGTTGGGAATAAATTATGGAACTCATGCAATAAATCTGTAATTTTCCCCACTGTCTCATCATCCCAATAATCCCAAATATTGGCAAATTTTGGGTCCTCAGGGGAACCAATATTCACTTTATTTATTTTGATCGTCTTCAAAAACTTGTCATTTGATAAGGCCATTTCTTCCACTGCTTGACTACCCTTATATTCAGTGATATGAATATCACGGGGATCTTTATATTCAGATTCATCAGTTATGTTATAACACTCCATCCAGCTCTGAACCATCACATTTCTTTAAGGAAGACTTGACATCGAAACAACGATGTCCTAAACAATATTGTCTTTAATAACATGCCGAGCAACATCAACAATCGGACTGTCATCGACAAAGCTAATTCCTTAGTATCATGTATAGAGTATTTATAAACATATGAACCCATTCCTATTGAGGCGGTGTACTCCATGTTGCGCAACATTTTCAATGTGGTCAACAGGATTAATCAAACCCCTATATTTTTTACCAGCATAAGAAATATTTTCTCCAAATCTGTTTTCTAACAGCCATCGTCACTAGTACCATTATGAAATATATTTTTTGTGAACAACCCACCATCTTGCTGGTGTAGCTTTCAAAGTGACATCCAGAGCTAACATGAACTGAGGTTCTAGTACCTTGTATTCAAATTTAGTGAGAAATGTATCTAGATTGGGTAACCCTTCATAAGTAGGTAATGCACATACCTCAATACCTACCCATTGCTGAAATGTTTTGATCCTCACACATTTCTACATCGATAATTCATGCAACCGGTTATGACAATTCTCCAAAGCTTCACCTGAATCTGACGAACAAGAAATAACACTTCTCCAACTCATTTTCCATCGGTTCTAGGATTGATGTAGTCATCCATTGCATACGAGATATTGTAAATGTTATCCAGGTACCCTTCTTGACCTTCACCCTTCACTGGCTCGACAAAGAGTTGGCCTTCCAAAGGATTGATTGGAGCAAGTACCCACAATTCTGATCAAAAGACAATATTCTCTTCTTAAATTTTATGATGTCTAATTCTCAATATCCCAAACGATCCCTAAAAGTGATGGATAAGAGTTCATATCGTTGACAATCTCAATTACCTCAAAATCCCCATATGCCAGGATCCCTTCCACCTTGATAGGAACTTGTGGTAGTCGACCAATAAGAAAAAAATTCAATTGATTAGCTAACTTTAGCTGAACATGAGACAATACCAACTTAATCTTCCCCATGCTTTCCCATGTTTTCCTTGTCAGGAATTTAACATATGATCTCAAGTTAAGAATAATAAAGTCCATATCGTAGTCACCTATCTGGGCATTCATACATAGCTCTCGACTAGTCTTCAATATTCTATGAACATGATTAACATTCTTCTATGGTCATAGACTTGCCTAGGTTTATTTTATTAGAGTCGAGAGCTCTATCATAGCATCTTTATCTTTCACAAAAGGTAAACAACTTTTGGAGAATTTTTTCAAATTTCTTTCTATTTCTGTTGACTTCCTTTGGAGTGACTGGTCAAAACTTGATGGAATCTCAAGGACTGGTCTATTGGCAAACACTGAAAAATAAGTAGATGTTTAGGCACTATTTCTATCCATAAATTCATTTTGTGCATCGAAGAAGACAACCTTTTCCTTATGTACGTTGAATGGTACTTTGTTTTGCGCCACAGGTCAAACCCTTGAATTTATCGATGGTGCTCCTCAATCATACCTAGTTGTAGCACCAACCCTTCTTAAAACAATGATAGTAGGTTCTTAGGGCTCAACAGAAATCTTCTAAACATTTTGATTTGGATATGGAGGTTGGTTCTGGTTCCCTATGATTATGGCCTACCACTTAGCAATAAGTTGTGGGCACTCCTCATTGGTATGATCCAACACTTTACAATATGAGCATATCGACGTAGGATTAGTGCATTCTCTAGTATAATGCCATGGTTGTCCACAACTATAGAAAATAATTTGGTTTTTCCCTCGACCAAATATTCCTCCTCATATTCGGCCTCTAAAAGTATCACCCCCCCCTTGGCTAAGAGAATTTTTAATGAGCTCATTTAACTTGCATATGCTCATCATTCTTCATTAAGTAGGTGTCAATTGTATTTTCCTGAAACAACTGGTATGCTATGTATTCCTTTTCATCATGTCTCACAGATCGACATAATTTACAATAAAGACTAGTATGTGTACTTACTATCTTTTGTAAATATTGGCATTCCTTTGAATGATGACCTCTTGTTTGGAAAACTCAACACCATGGCATCCCTTGTGATCTTAACGGAATCGACGCTATGGATGCAAGGTAAACTAGTAAGGTTGGACATGATCCTTATGTGGCCTTCAATTTTTCATCTTGTACACTAGACTTCTTCATGTATTTCTTTTCCTTTCTTGATATCTTTTATTTACAATATTAGATCAGCTAACTATGACTGACTTTGTATCATCCCCGCACCAGTTTCTCCAAATAGAGAAGCTTCTAACTTCATGGCAATATAGAGAGATTCTATCTAGGACACTGTCTTCTGTTGCATCAAGGGGACACAAATATGTGGTAACAACACAACAATGAACCATTCTTTGTGTTGGAAATTAGACATTTGCAAACTCACCTTAGCCATCAGGGTTTTTAATCTCTGGTCAAAATCCCAGACAGACTCACTCGACATTTTCTTGATCTCCTTCGGCTCTGTGATGAAATTTGACTCAAACTTGGGCTTCTTGAAATTTTATACTATCCCACACCGTATTTGATCTAATGACTTATGAGGTTTTTTCGCACAGACCACCATAAACTTCATGTACCAATCAAGAGCACGACCCCTAAAGGTTGTGATCATCTGAGCCCTTTTAATGGCCTCATCCCAGACCTGTCGCATGATCCGAACAGCTTCATACAAACCCAATGTCTCTCAAGGTATTCTGGCCCATTCCCATTGAATATAGGAAATTTTATGTCACCCCCAGACATCCTATGTACTTGGGATACTGATGAAATCAAATTATATGTTCCACTAGTAAGAAATTTTTGACCACTATGTTGACTATCATTATTACTTTGATTTGACAAAAACACTTCTAAACTCTTTTATGTCTTACCTTTCATGCTGGAGATGTACATGAAGTTGTGGGTATGTCATAGTCTTGGGTCTGGTACAGATCCGATGGCTCTTCTTCGTCTTCAGAAATAGGCCGAAATTCCTCCTCTTTGTCGCAATACTCTTCGTCGGGTTATGGCGCCAACTTGTAGCCCCCTCTTCTGGTCGCACTATAACTCGCCCTTTCCCAGTTCTTCTGCTTTTACTCGACCAAAATATCCTTACTCTCCTTAGGCGACCACCCTCTTCATCAATATCACTACTAGCTGAGAACATCTCAGCTTACTCTATCCATCTTGTCCAGCCCTTCCTTTCGTCATAATCCATGTCCTTCTCACACAATGATTTACTCGTTAGATTCCATTCTTAGGATTCCCTTTTCACATACCAACATTTTAATTGATAGCTTCATGGAATTCAAATACATGCCTCTAGGACCTTGGAAGAATTCTCTCTCAGATGCACTTTATGAATTAATAGTTTCTACAACAATCTTAGTAGTGTATCCTTCCAAAATGTTATCGACCTGGAAGTCAACATCCTTAGAAATATAATTACTGACACTCTCCATCCATCGGATCAATTGAGGAGTCCATTCCTTGGGTTCTCCCCCTTGAAAATTTGTCTTATGAGTTGCTAGCCTCGCCATCCATTCATACAATACAACAGGAAATTCACTAAAGAAATTTCATGAACACCTGAATAAACATACATTTCTAACCATTCCGTCGGAGTCAATCATGATCCCTTACTTTCTTCTTGTTCAAATCCTCTAACTTTGTGGTCCACCCAATCCTGAATCTCATGCTTCGTCAGTTTTCAAAACATGTCCCTCTCACGATGATCACAGTCCCGACAATGAAACCATTTGTTGGCTTTGTTTCGACTAACCCAGGTTCAACCTTCCCTCCCAACCAACAAAACCTAAGGCATTGACCCGACTGAGCATAACTACATCAGCAACACCTGCGATGCAAGTGAAGTCTCACTTGAGATACCTATAGGGACTACATGAACCAGGATTCTGCAGTGACAAAAGGGGATCTCTCCATGGAAGAACTCGATGGACTAGCGCATGCTGCAGATAGGTGGAAGATCATCGACAGATACCAACATATGAAAACATACCAAATATAAATCACATCTACCAACATTTTCAACACTATTATTTCATTTCATCATAACTATTATAATTCGCAGCAAATAAAAAAGCTTAATACATAAAACAAACATACACAATTTGACATAGAGAATTTAACGTGAAAACCCATACAAGAAAAAACAGCAATAGTGCTCATCATTTGGCATAAGTCCTGTTTGAACTCTTTAGTCTATGCACATAGCTCAAAGACGTCTTCCCAAATCACCTTTACATTAGATCCACGCACACAACTTGTGGATCGACATTACAAGCCCTTCACGACTCTTAGTCACTCTTTGCACTACAACTTACAACAAGCTTCTTTAGATCTTACTCTCGACCGTCTCTCCTATTCTTTTTCTCTCAAACCAACTACTAACTAACTCCTAAAACTCAACCCTTTTACATTTTTATAGGCTCTAATGACCGATTTTACATCCCATGTCCACTACCCACGAGTGGACAACTTTTCTAGCTAATTCACTACATACATTAATGTTTCCCCCAAAATTGCCCAAAATTATGGATCTGACCCATTCCATCTTTTCTCTGTCGCAGCCTTGTTCACACTGCGACTAGATTTCTCTTCTCTCCATCGCATCCCTGTTCACACCTCGACCAAGCTTCTCAAAACTTACGAACCAAAATTTACACATTTTCCTAAGGCCAACAGTTCCGATGATAAAGATTTGGATGTTAATCATTCTATTGTTTATAGTGAATAAATTTATGAGGGTCTCTAGTTCTCAATTTGGTAGCAGTGAACAAAGTGTTGATTCTTTTGAAAGCCTTGAGGAAGATTCAATTGAAAATTAAGAATCTTTTGGTGACACTTCCTATGGGATTTTCGGCAGTACCTATGACGAAGACTATGAAATGGAAAAGTCTCTATTAAGGAAACAGATTCAGAAAATGACTTCATTTTGTAGTCTTTTACTTTTATGCGATTTTTTTGCCTTCTAGTTGCTGGTGCATTTGCTCGAATATATAGTAGTTTGGGTTTTTATGTGTTTTTATGTGTTTTATGACGTGAAGCGCTTCAGTTGTCTCCTAATGATGATCCCAGAGTATGGGTCGAAACGTCGAGATTTACGAAATCATCCAACGCAGCTCCTTCTTATTTACATTCAAACAGGTCGAATCCCTCCATGGAAGGGATGTCCTGAATGACGTGAAGCGCTTCAGTTGTCTCCTGATGATGATCCCAGAGTAGGGGTCGAAACGTCGAGATTTACGAAATCATCCAACACAGATCCTTCTTATTTACATTCAAATAGGTCGAATTCCTCCATGGAAGGGATGTCCTGAATGACGTGAAGCGCTTCATTTGTCTCCTGATGATGATCCCAGAGTAGGGGTCAAAACTTCAAGATTTACGAAATAATCCAACGTAGCTCCTTCTTATTTACATTAAAACAGGTCCAATACCTCCATGGAAGGGATGTCCTGAATGACGTGAAGCGCTTCAGTTGTCTCCTGACGATGATCCTAGAGTAGGGGTCGAAACGTCGATATTTACGAAATCATCCAACGCAGCTCCTTCTTATTTACATTCAAACAGGTCGAATCCCTCCAAGGAAGGGATGTCCTGAATAACGTGAAGCGCTTCAGTTGTTTCCTGATGATGATCCCAGAGTAGGGGTCGAAAGGTCGAGATTTACGAAATCATCCAACGCAGCTCCTTCTTATTTACATTCAAACAGGTCGAATCCCTCCATGGAAGGGATGTCCTGAATGACGTGAAGTGCTTCAATTGTCTCCTAATGATGATCCCAGAGTAGTGGTCGAAACGTCGAGATTTGCGAAATCATCCAACGCAACTCCTTCTTATTTACATTCAAACAGGTCGAATCCCTCCATGGAAGGGATGTCCTGAATGACGTGAAGCGCTTCAGTTGTCTCTTGATGATGATCCCAGAGTAGGGGTCGAAACGTCGAGATTTATGAAATCATCCAACGCAGCTCCTTCTTATTTACATTCAAACAGGTCGAATCCCTCCATGGAAGGGATGTCCTGAATGATGTGAAGCGCTTCAGTTGTCTCCTGATGATGATCCCAGAGTAGGGGTCGAAACGTCGAGATTTATGAAATCATCCAACGCAGCTCCTTTTTATTTACATTCAAACAGGTTGAATCCCTCCATGGAAAGGATGTCCTGAATGACGTGAAGCGCTTCAGTTGTCTCCTGATGATGATCCCAGAGTAGGGTTCAAAACGTCGAGATTTACGAAACCATCCAACGCAGCTCCTTCTTATTTACATTCAAATAGGTCGAATCCCTCCATGGAAGGGATGCCCTGAATGACGTGAAGCGCTTCAGTTGTATCCTGATGATGATCCCAGAGTAGGGGTCGAAACGTCGAGATTTACAAAATCATCCAACGCAGCTCCTTCTTATTTACATTCAAACAGGTCGAATCCCTCCATGGAAGGGATGTCCTGAATGACGTGAAGCGCTTTAGTTGTCTCCTGATGATGATCCCAGAGTAGGGGTCGAAACGTTGAGATTTACGAAATCATCCAACGCAGCTCCTTCTTATTTACATTCAAACAGGTCGAATCCCTCCATGGAAGGGATGTCTTGAATGACGTGAAGCGCTTCAGTTGTCTCCTGATGATGATCCCAGAGTAGGGGTCGAAACGTCGAGATTTACGAAATCATCCAACGCAGCTCCTTCTTATTTA